>JABUQX010035110.1:0-7500 GCA_015478945.1 Trachelipus rathkii
TATATATATATATATATATATATATATATATATATATATATATATATATATATATATATATATTTATATTTTTATTTTTTATTTATTATATATATATAGAGAGGTAGATTGAAGTATATATATATATATATATATATATATATATATATATATATATATATATATATATATATATATATAGTATATATATATATATATATATATATATATATATATATATATATATATATAAATATATATATATAAATATAAATATATATAATTCGCCGACTCTGACCTCGCAATACACGATTCTACTTTCTCTTCATTTCCACTTTTTGAAGCACAGCCTCTTTTGTTCTAGATCCCAACCTCAGTTTTTTCACCAAAATTCATACATATATATAGGGTTGTGAAAAAAACGGTTTTTTTTAATTTGGTTTTTTTTTGCAAAAAAAAACGGTTTTTTTTTAAAACAAAATGTTTTTTTTTGTTTTTTTTTAAAATTACCTCTTTTTATGTATATTAAAGATGTTTTAAATTATACAGTAGTACCAATACCCCTTCTAGGCCTAAATATTGACTATTAATACAGATTTTATATATACAGTATATATATATACAGTATATATATATATATATATATATATATATATATATATATATATATATATATATATATATATATATATATATATATATATATATATATATATATATATATATATATATATATATATATATATATATATATGATAAAAAAAAAATAGTATAACAGGTGGTTTTGGGGTGTCAGGAGAAAATGAGAATGGTAGGAAGGTGATTGATTTCTGTGAGGGGAGAGGTATGTGTGTAAGTAATACTTTCTTTAAACACAAGAGTATCCATAAGTATACTAGAGTTGGTGTAGGTAGAGATGGTATCGAAGTGAAAAGTATGATTGATTTTGTGTTGGTGAAGAAGAAGATGTTGAAGTATGTGTTGGATGTTAAATCAGTGAGGGGTTTAGAAATGGGATTATCGGATCATTATGTTGTTTTAAGTAAAATTAAGTTAGTGGGGACTTGGATGGAGAGGAAGGTGAAACGGAAGGAAGTGGGTAAAATTAAGAGTGAGAAGCTTAGTGAACAAGGTAATAAGGATAAGTATGTAAGAATGCTCGCAAGTAAATCAGTTGAATGTGAACAAGTTGAAACTGAATAAATCTGGAAGCAAATGAAGGAAGCAATTGTTAGCAGTGCAAAAGAGGTATGTGGAAAGTGCTAAAGTAGGAAGTAAGAATGATAACAGTGAGTGGTGGAATGAAGAGGTGATGCAAGGGTTAAAAGTAAAAAAGAAGCGTGGTTGAATGTACTAAAAGCAAATGATGAAGTTTCAAAAGAAAGATGCTTGGAATTATATAAGGAGGAAAAAAAAGATGCATAACGTAAGAGAAAAGAAGAGGTAAATGAACAGTTTGGAAGGAGGATGAATGGGGACATACAAGGGAATAGGAAGCTCTTCTGGAAGGAAGCGCGAAAGGTTAAGAATTAGAATAAGGGGAACCTGCTCAGAATAATGAATAGGGATGGTGTTTTTGTAACTGATGAAATGGATGTGAGTGGAGTGTGGAAAGAACACTTTGAAAATCTGTATAATATTAACAGTAATGAAGAGGTGATAATGACTGTGTGTGGGTTTGATGGTGCAAGAAGGAATAGGTATTTTGGGGATGAGGTTATTAGCAAAGAGGAGGAAATGGGTAGAGTGAGAAAGTTGAAGAATGGTAAATCTGCAGGTATAGATGAAATTACTGGTGAAATGATCAAGAACGGAGGCAAGATGTTGATTGATTGGATCTTGAAGTTGTGTAATAAAGCGTTTATGGAGGGTATAGTTTCGAGGGATTGGAGGAGAGCAGTAATAGTACCTTTATATAAGGGGAGAGACCTATAACTCTTTCTTTAGGAATAAAATAATTTAAAAGAAAAACATCAACGAATATAAAAAATGTTAATATAATAAGAAACCATAAGAAAATTAAACTACAAAATCGTAAAGAAATATAAACAAAAAATGAGCTATTTATGCTTTGCCTGCCTATCTACTGCATAACTTGCCTACCTAAGGTACGCGTAGCTGAAATAAAATATCTCCTATATTTGCAATGATATTAAGACAGGCGAGCCTGCTCTTCGTTTGGCGTTGTTGCCATATATCAGGTATTTTTTTTAATTTTCTTTGGAAACCGTTTATCGCTTGCAATTTTAATTAATTTGTTTATTTATTTATTTATTTATTTATTATTTATTTATTTATTCATTTAAATATTTAAATAAATAAATAAAAAATAAATAAATAAATAAATAAATAAATAAATAAATAAATAAATAAATAAATAAATAAATAAATAAATAAATAAATAAATAAATAAATAAATAAATAAATAAATAAATAATATAAATAAATAAATAAATATATATATATATATATATATATATATATATATATATATATATATATATATATATATATATATATATATATATATATATATATATATATATATATATATATATATATATATATATATATATATATATGTGTGTAACCGTGTGTGTTCCGAGGGATTGGAGGAGAGCAGTAATAGTACCCTTATATAAGGGTAAGGGAGATAAAGGGAACTGTAGGAATTATAGGGTAATTAGTTTTATTGAGTGTTGTAGGGAAGATATATGCTTGTATTTTGGTCGAAAGACAAGTGAGTCAAGTGACGTTTAGGAATTGAAAGCTCTATGGCAGGTGTTAGTGGTAGAGGATTTATGAATTAAATCTAAAATGGAGGAGATGGCAGAGAAAATGAGGGAGAAGAGAATGAATTGTATTTAGGTTTTATGGATTTAAAATAGGGGCAAGGATAGGGTTGGTTGTGTTATCTATGGCAGTTAAGTTAGTGCACATAGTGACATAGGCAAGAGTGTTGGTGATAGGCTTCGAATGGAATCAAAAGTATGTATGACGATAGTGAGGCGTGTATAAGAAATGATGTCAAAAGTGATTGGTTTAGGAATTAATAGCGGAGTGAGGCAGGGTTGTGTTATGTCTCCTTGGTTATTTAATTTGTATATGGATGGGGTTATGAAAGAACTAGAGGGGGTGACAGGGAAAGGTGTTAAAATGCTGGAGATGAGTGGAGGGTGCCCTACCTATTATATGGATGATTTGGTTTTGTGGCGAATCAAGAGTTTGAGAGGATTGGTAGAGAGATTTGGCAGGGTGTGTAAAAAGGAGGTTTGAAAGTAAACGCAGATAAGAGAGGTTATGGTTGTGAGTGAGGACAGCCCTCTCAGAGTGAAGTTATGTTAGATGGTGAGCAGTTGAACAAGTGTCTGAGTTTAAATATTTAGGTATATAATATTGGATAAGGAACGGATTATGCAGTATTTAGTAGGAAAGCAGAAATGGCAGGAAGGACTTGTGTACTAAACAGTTGGTGAAATGTAAGGACTAAGTCTTAGTGCTGGTCTTACATGACGGTATGTTGTTACCGTTATTGTATAGTAGTGAGACTATGGTTTGAATAAGAAGTATAGATCTAAAAGTTCAATGTGTTTAGATGGACAATCTTAGGGGTATGCTATAGGTGTGAGAAGAATTGATAAATGAGGAATGAATATATTAGAGAGTTGTGGTGAAGAAAGGGTTAAACGAGAGAATAAATGAAAGGATGTTGAGATGGTTTGGTCACGTGGAAAGGATGAATGATAGTGGGTTTTTTAAGTGGATGTATAGTAAGGAGTGTGTTGAAACCTGACCGGCTGGGTGATTTAAGTGAAAGTGGAGCTGTAAACTGAACAACTGGCTGATGAATGAGCTCTGGTAGAGGCGAAACAACAGCATAATAAGAGAGAATGGCAGGGTTTTAGAGGGTCAAGGATGAACCCTTACACCGACGATTTACCATAGGAGGGTCCGTCGCAGCCCCTTGAAGCTATAGGGCGGATTTTCTAATTGCATGAGTCCTTACTAATTAATGGAACAGAGGGGGGGTAAGGCTGGGCTTTTCTTTTTCGATTTTTGTCATATTCTTCTACTGCTTTCCTTTTCCGATGCTTGTTACGCACCTTACCACCAGTCTTGGGGAGAAAAAGGTAGATAAAGAAAATATATATATATATATATATATATATATATATATATTATAAATATATACATATTATATATATATATATATATATATATATATATATATATATATATATATATATTTATATATATATATATATATACCGGTATATATATATATATATATATATATATATATATATATATATATATATATATATATATATATATATATATATATATATATATATATAAATATATATATATATATATATATATATATATATATATATATATATATATATATATATATATATATATATATATATATATATATATATATATATATATAATAATAATACTAATCAGATCATGTGAAATGTAATAATTATATGCCATAGAGCACTAATAAAACTTTATTAAGTACTTAACTTTACTTTATTTATTGTATACCTCTTTTAACATATTGTATTTACTGTATTTTAATTCTAAATACCCTAAAAAGACTTGATATATATGAAAAATAAGTAATTTAAAAAAAAAAAAAATATTTTGGCCTTTGGTTTTTTTAAAAAAAAAACGTGTTTTTTTTTTAAAAAAAAAACGAACACGTTTTTTTTTAATCCCAACCCTAATTATGCCCCATCTTACTCTCTTTATTCTCAATATTTAAGCCACAGGTGGTTATTGTGCATATCTGCGCAACGGCTTTCCCTGTTCTTAAGTTTCTAATTTGCAGTTTTTCGATTTCTCAACCCAGTAGTTTAGGGTCTATTGTCAATCTATAACTAATTTACCTGATCTGTTTATTTATCTCTAAATTCTACTGAATATCACATATTAATATTAACCACCACCAATGACTTTTTTTTTTAATTCTCAAGATACACCTGGTGAACTTTCATACCATTTCTAGATCATGAAAAACGTTGAATTGAAGGTGCAGCTTTCTAATGGTATCCCTGGTCGTCTTGTAGATGAATTCAACATACCAGACTTTTTTTCAACTCCTAATTGTTCTTCTTATACCATTAAACTTTTTCCTTCTCTGGGTTTCTCTGATCTCCTTCTTATTAATGTTCTCTGTTTCACAAAATATAGAAATTAAAAAATTACAAGATACAGGATTTTAGGAAATGTCTGTAGCAATTCGTTGTTGATAAATATTAAGACCTGAGGTTGAACTTCTTTGTTTTTACTTAGAGTAGCACAGCTCTTTCGTGAGGGATACCGCGGGATGTGTGCAGAAACCCCTAAACGAGGTGGTTTTGTCTTATGTTTCAAGGCGTACTCTCCATTTCTTTCCACTTAAGGAAAACCTATCAAACCTTGGTTCATCCCTGCTTGCTCTCGCGTGCTATTCATCGTGGGTAGGGACCGACCGGGGCGGGAATTTTGCCGGGGCTGGGGCCGGGGCCGGGGTTGCTCAATTTAGCCGGGCTGGGCCAGCTGGGCCGGGGTCAGCCGGGGCCAAGAGCTAAATTAGAAATGTAAGTCAAAAACACTGAAAGTCTTAAAACTTAGGATGAAAATTAAATATAATTTCAATTAATTAATAATTTTAATTATAAAAAAGGAATACATTTAATTAATTCAATTAAATAAATATTTCCGAAAGAAATTTTTAGAAAATAATTGATTTTCTAGAAGAATAAGTTGTATTAAATATATATATTATTATTATTATTATTATTTTTATAAAAATTAAAAATATATATATATATATATATATATATATATATATATATATATATATATATATATATATATATATATATATATATATTATATATATATTATATACATATATATATTATATATATATATATATATATATATATATATATATATATATATATATATATATATAAATATATATATATATATATATATATATATATATATATGTATATATATATTTAAGAACTACTTTGTCGTAGTGGTATATTTACTTTAGAGAGGAAGCCCTTGGATTCTTTTTTAGTATTATGCTTTTATTTTTAATACAATATGTTACAATTAAAAACATTGCATTTTTAATTTAAATAATTTTTAGTGGCTCGTCCGACATCGCGACAGGTTAGTGGACCGATTTCTTTCGATCTGCTTAGTGTGTTTCGTTGGTCTGTTATTTTCATGGTGCCGTTTGGTTTTGACAGATACCATTTTCTGCATGTACCATTCACCACTGAGCTTATTGTGCCAGCTACTGTTGCAATGCAAAGATTCCGATTTGCGATGGTTCGATACTTCGATCATCTTGCGCTTGTTGATACTGATATGCTCAGGCTACCTCATGACTTAGTTGCCGAATTTATAGCTGTATTTGCGTATGTTCATCTGTATGCCGATCTTTCTCCAGCAAATCTATACCACTCCATAGAGCAGTTTTATCAGTAGTATTGCAGGGATGTGATATATTCAGCTTTGGGCCAGCTTGTGTTTGCGCGATGTTATTGATTGAACGAGGTAACATGCCTTTAACGAATAGCAATGGTAATTGACTGGTAAAAGGAGTAAGCCGTTTTCGGGGGAGCGCCATAGTACCCATTTCTGTTTGTTAAACGCTTTTTAGAAAACTCAGGATAGCAGCGACGTGTATTGTGATTGTTTTGCGAAGAGTAGCAGCGTGCCACGTGGAGAAATAGATGGTATAATTTTGCTTGTAGCATTGATACAATGAGTAAGGTTTGCGTGAATGTGCCGCTTTCATATAAATTTCAGGCATTGTTATTCCATGATTATAATGCGATAGCCAGTTGAGTTGCATTTGCGCCGTATACCGAACTGAAGCGATTTAGGTGTATCGTCGTTAGCTGCGCAGGGAGGGAGACAAAATGTCATCTACATATCTAACTATAAATCCATTGTTTAATAGGGTACATGAAATTGTTGCCTCCATATATATGCCAGCTGACATGGGAGACAGTGGGATCCCCATACCAGGCCAGTTTGCCATTTGCCACAGTCGAAAGCAGCTGCTGCAAGGAGAGACTGGGCCTTCCTGCTCTATATTAAAACATCTCAGTATCTCTCATTGCCAAATACAACTTCTCTTACTTTAATTTATAACACATGTAAACAGAAGGCCTAGTCTCTCATTACAACATCCCACTGTCTCCCATACTCAGTAACATATATATGGAACTAACAGAATTTTATCATATTTTACCCCACCTTTTATTAAACAATAGTTTATGGATTAGATATGTAGATGACATTTTTGTCTCCCTCCCTCACAACACCAACCCTAATGATGTCCTAAACTATATTAACTCTATTCATCCTTCAGTTCAGTATACGATAGAAATGCCTTCCAACAACTTCTATCCCCTTCCTCGATACCTTAATCACATGGAATAACAATCACTTGCAATTTACTATATATAGAAAACCAACATTCACACCAACTATATA
>JABUQX010035110.1:22500-36872 GCA_015478945.1 Trachelipus rathkii
CTTCTTTATTTGTTATTATTTATACTATAAAAATTCAAAATATAAAAGAATCATGTCGTTTATCTGCCTCCACCTCCATATACATACAATTTGTCATTGCAAATAATTTTTCCAACCATTTCAAATAAAAGTTAAATAAAATTGTTGTAGAGTCAATAATTTAAACTATATGTAATCAAACCAGCTTCACACCTTAAAAGGTATTAAAAAACAGCTTCACACCTTTAAAAGTATTAAAAAAAAGTTTAAGTCTATGTAAACTAACGAAACAACATAACCTTACTTAACTGATCACAATCTCACTTCACGTAATTTGCTTTAATATTTATAATTTATTTCACTTTGCATTGTTTTAAAAAAACACGCTTCTGGCCCCGCTCGCATTGTACCTTTTGTTCGATAACGTATGTTTCTAAAAAAAATTGATTTACGCTTAACTGGAAGTAGATAACCAACATGAGCCATATAAAAATAAAATTTGATTTAAAAAAATTTTTCATAAAAGAAATTAGAAAATCAATTAACAGACGATTCAAATGATTTCCGAAATACCACCACAATTAAATATTTTTTTTAAAATGTGGTATCACTATCGAGGTATTTTATAACGTATTAATATAATAGGATTATAATATATAGCATATATATAATAATAGTGTATATCTTATAATTATTTTCTTTCCATTTTATCAATAATATTATTAATATATTCACTGTGTAATCTATGAGTAATAGTGTATATCTGTATAATTATTTTCTTTCCATTTTAGTCACTGATGATTATAATAAGTATTAAATTAAATATATCATATAGCGAAAAGCCTTTTTTTATATATGATCTATAGTAAGATACTTTGTTATCATGGAATAGATAGGGGAGGGCCATGCATACCTAGGCAGACTTGTAATACGCACGCTATCATGTATACCTCCATACCAAATATAATAGTATAATAGCATTCGTTGTTGCCATAGTATACCAATCAGAGAATCGTAGGAGACGTTTGAAATTTCTGAATTGTATGTACTTTTTTTTAAACCATGCATTAAGACTTTAGAGTTTGCATAAAACTTTTTTATTATGGCTCTCTACATCTTAATGAGGAAATTACACGTATGAGATAGTTGAGGACTGTGTTAATGGGAAAAAATTATGCAAATAGTCCTGAGAAGAAGAGGTAACTGCTTGTATGCTTGAGAAGCCGAAACAATTTAATGTGGTGGTTTAAAAATTAATTTTTTACATGCATTTAGTTTTTAAGTTTAAAAGTCATTTATCTCAAATAAAATAATAAGCTTATTATTTCATAATATAGATAATAACAATGAAACAAAGTTAATTCTCACTTGTGATATGACAAAAATAAGAATCACAGTTTAAGTGCTAGGTTCTAGTATATGTTGATGTATATTCTAAGTGGTGTGAGCAGAACCTACATTCGTGTTTGTCCTCAAGATTTTTAGATTGAAGTAGTTTTTCCTAAGATGCTTTATATAAAGTGTTCATCAATGAGAAAATTTGTACCTGTAGAGATATTGAGGATTTTACATAAATTTGGCATAATCTAATATAAATTATAAAGATTAAGTTTGACTAATTAACAAACCGTACAAAACCACCTAAATTAATTGTATACAAAATTATATCTATATAAAGATATAATCTAAAGAGAGAGAAAAACTCCTTTCCTTTATTAATAGCTAGATCTGCACAATTACTTGGTAAGCGTTTTTCTAAAGAATTTGAAAGAATCGTTTTGTAGAAATATTGTGGTAGGCTTAAAATTATAAGTACATTCTAATATAGGACTAAAATCGTAGCTATATTGTTGTGCTTATCCTTTATTGTAAGAACTAATTTATGAAAAATATATAAATAAAGACATTAGGTCATTCAATAAGAATAATAGTGACATAGTAAAGTCTCCATGAAAGCAAATATCAGAAATGTGCCAATATATATAAAAAATGATTGCCATATATACAGTAGCATACACAAATCTAATATAATTAAGAAATTAGTTGATATAGCAAAATTAGACAGATAATTATAATACGAATAATAATAATAAAATACAGAAAGTTAGTTTAAGTGTAAACTGTGAGAAGCAATAAATCTGCATGTTGCTATATAATAGAGTACCTCCATTATATTTATTAAATATAAATAACAAAAAAAATAGAGCAAAATAAATTGGCACTAATAAGATTTCTATCACTTTAATTATTTTGTCTGAACTTTACGATATGTCAGCTAATTAATGAGGTAGCATAAATATAATCAATTAGATATAATAAGCAAGATTACCAGTCATTTATTTCCTAGTATTTTGCTCCTCCTTCATAATATTAACAGAGAGTAAAAATCCTAGTGAGATTGGATTGTTCTTGTGTCACTAATTTTCAAATAATAAATAGTGAGATATAAATTCACTCTAATATTAAATTCACAGTTTAAATTCTAATTCAGTATAAAAAACTTAATTATAATTTATTTGTGTGGACATAGATATAGAATATCTGTATTTATTCTACATATTCTTGAGAATGAAGTAAATAGAATCTGTTAAATCTTATTTCCTCCCACATTTTAGACAGATGAGTGCAAGAAGACATATTCCCGTGGAGAACAAAATGAACTAGACTATCTCTGGATTGGGTTTTATTCTCTATCCTAGTGCCTTTCGTTTGATAAGAAGATTTTCAATGTAACCGTATGAAATAAATTTCTCTTAGCGCTTTTATCAATATCACTAATCCGTCTTAATAAAAGTAACTTCTATCTAGTTATAAAAGTTGAAGGTATATGCTGATGCTATATCATAATGAAACTATATTTTGTGTACCTTACTACATCTAATGCGCATAAGAGATATTTACGAGTTCTTAGGGATTAAAATGTTTTATAGAGTAATGCTTGTTGGACTTTTCTGTTTATATGGGGGTGCCTTACCAATCCATGTAAATGCATTATACTAAATCCATTAAGAATTCTGAGGCTCAAAGAAAAATGGATAGTATCTAAGAAAGTTATATTAAGTCAGATAGTAACCAAATAACCTAAATAGCCAATATTTTTTTTTCAATTGTTTGTTCCTAGTACGTTTACAATGTTAATAAATTAATTCTGACGTTATTAATATACTGAGTTCCAGAAATTCTTCGAAAACATATTCATTTAGGATAATACGTAAAAATAATTTACTAAAATTTTTTACCTTGTGATAAATATGTCCTCGCAATATTTGGATGGCTAATAATTACTCATTGTTATGTCGAAACACTGATGGCTATATCTGCCACAGTACAAATTCAAACAATAAGGATATCTTATTAAACAACGTATACACCTATGTTACAAACTTAAAATTTATTAAAATAATTCATACACTCATTGAAAAATACTCTTAATAATCTTGATCTACATGCAATGTATAAGCTCAAGCATAACGACTGCCATGCATATCTTTCAACAGCTTTCCTACACTCACGCCTCATAGACCAGTGAAGTACCACTAAGAAATAAATTTTCAATTAGCTAATCCTTGTTTAATTAAATATAATCAAATTAATAAAAAACAGAACTATCTATGTTTCATATTTAGGAGCCTATAATGCTAATATTTCGATCTATCTATCACTCAAATCTAAAGTATTCTATATAAACATTATGGATGAGGCTCAATTGTGTCAAGATCTAATCATCTAGAGTCTAAGGAGGCGTCTTCGATAAATCTCGTTATAAATATTTTCTTAAGATCTGAATTATAGTAAAATGAAAAAAATAGACCGCTTTCACACTTTTTAAAATGATTTTTTTATAATAAATTACAAAAAGAATTTTTGCCAAGATTTTTCAATCTTCTCCAAGTGAGAGTATCCATAATGAGGAAATTATTCAACAGCCTTCAAACGGTGACAATCGGAAAAAAGGTTCCTTGCTGAAAATTGATTGCTATACAGAAAGTTGCCTTAAACCATTTTATAAAACCTCTCTTACTCTTAAATAATCAATATAGATTCATAATTCTCTTTTTTATCTCTGAGTTTCAATTTTTTCGGATATGTCCAGATATACTATGATATTTGACCATAAATGTAACTCTGGTAACATTGGTCATATATGCATTTTGGAATACATACAGGTTGATAGAACAAAAAATTAACAGTAGATGTGGACTTTTGAAAATAAAAAAAAATTATGAAAATCCATTACAAAATATATAATGATATAATATGAACTAGATATAAAATTAATATTTGGAGTGAACATAACATAAATAAACTAAAAAATTGGTGTGAAAAGAAAAAGACAGAATTTTTTGAGATTTAATTTCTTGGATATGAATTTCAAGTAATAGGAGAATAACATAATATGAATGAGAAATGATATTAAATAATGCACATTACTTAACAAATAAAATCATATGTATATACATAATATATTCACAACATGTATCCACAACGCTTTATCAAAGGTTACTTAAATTCCATAACACATTACCATCAACTACTTAGATTGCAAATTAGAATAGGTCCGTTTAGTACCATATATTACGAACATTGTATGAATATATAAAATAATAGTGAGCTAAAGTCAACTATATTCCAATGTGAATAATCGTAAAGAATTAAATGGGGCTGGAATAGTTGTTACTTGATTAGAAGTGCAAATGTTTCGTGGCGATGTGGTGGTGGTTATATGGGAAAATTGGGTAGATCACGTTTTATCCGGGTGAAACACATCACTTTGATAAATGGACGATATTATAACGTGATTTTAAGAATAGAAAATAAGACGAGGTGAAATATTAAAAATTGTCATTATTTTTGCATAGATTGAGCTAAAAAGGGAAACACTCCTCTCTGGAAATAAGTAATATTAATATTTATCTCACTATTTTAATTTGATAGGTAGAGCGATTCATTTTTGAAATAAACACTTTTGCACAAGATTTTTCTGACTTAAAATCTAATATTGGGGAAAACTTGTGTGAGAAATGTAATTATTCATATTTTTTTAATTATTCAAACCAAATTATGTAGATAAGACAGCTGTACTATAATAATGTAAAGATAATGTGGTTGTATATAATATATATTATAATTATAAAAGTTATAAGTACTCATATTTATCTACTATCTTAGCTGATTTCAATGATATATATTTTAAAATTATTTAGGTAATATAGCAGAAATATATGATTAATATAATAGTAATAATGTATATATTTATATTTTTGTAATTAATAAAAAAAGGTATTAACTAATAAAAGTACGAAATATAATTATTCTATATACAATATTAAGAATTCATATAAGAAATAATACATTGCAATTTTCCTTTCATTTATATGTAAGATTAAGTATATGGTTTTAAATAATTATATGAATTTTTTAATTCACAGAAGGGAGGAACGTAAAAGTAAAGTCCTTTGTATAAGGGCAAAAACCGCACAGGCTAGACACGATACCATAAAACAAACTTAAATTTTTGCTATTATTAGGCGTCCGCAGATCGCTATACTAATAAATCTTATAAAGTATTAAAGGACTTTATATTGAGTTTTAGAACTATATAAATATATAAAAAGTAAAGTTTATAAATATTTAATAATAATATTTTATAAATATATATTTAATTAATTATAAATTATAATATTTTTATATATATTATAATTAAATAAAATTAATTGAATAAATATATTTAGAATATAAATAATAATCCAATTATATTTAAAATATACATAAATATAATATAGATATAAGTAAGATAAGATAATATATATATAATAATAATATACATATATTATATAATTAGCTGATTATAAATAGATTATTATTAATATTATTTTATTATATAAATTATATAATAATATACATATAATTTATAAATATATATAATATAATAATAATATATTATTATTTTAAAATTAAATTATAAATAATATATAATATTATAATAAATTATTAATAATATTATTATTATTGATAATTAATATTTTTTATATATATTATTAATTTATATTTTTAATATTTATTATATTCTTAAAAATTATTATATTTAATTTTAGTGATATAAAATTTTTAGAAGCATCTAAAATAATAAGCTGAGAATACAGAATGTTATATGGAAAATGATATTATTGTTTAAATTAAAATTATTTAATATTTGTTATTTATTTAATATAAATTATAAAGATAATAATATATATTAATATATTAATTATTAAATAATAAATTATAAATATAAAATGAAATTATTAATAATAAAATATAAATTATATATTTAAATATAATATAAAAAAATTTATATATAAAAAATTTAATATTTATATATTTATTTTTCAGTAATAAAAATACTAATATTTTGCATTTATATGTATTTCATTAACAGTCAAAAATATTATATATATTTCAATCAGTATAATCTATCAAAAACTACATCTCTTTAACAATAAGGGAAAAATGGAAATACATTTCTGGAAATGCTGGTTCCAATTTTTAAAGTGCGGAATAATGTTTAAAACAAAAAATAAAAAAAAAAAATAAAATAAAAAAAATAATTCTCACAAACTAACATACATATGCTAACAGCCGAAAGGAATAAATTTTTTGGTAATAAAATGTAAAATTTTTAGTATTTTAGGAAATGTAAAAAAAATAAATTAAATAAATATAATAATATAATAATATTGGCATTATTTTTTATTTTTTTTTTTTTAGGACATGTAAATTACAATATAATAATATATATTATAAAAAATATAAATAATTATATAAACAGACTATATAATAGCATAAAAATATATATATGTTAAAAAGGGATAATTACATAACGGCAATTGATTTATCAGGAGTGGCTTCGCAGCTCGAATATATAGGTATAATAATAAATATAGAAAAGAGATATAACAAAAATAACGGTGGAAACCACAGTGGGGGGGTGGATGTTTGATGTGATGTGTTGTCATTTTACCGAAAATTTGTCACAGCATGCATGAGTTTAGGCCACTCTCAACTTGTGAGTGTGACTAATAAATAAAATAAAATAATAAAAACAAATATACCTAAAGGAGAAACGGGGGTTTTAAACCGGAGACTAACTCACTACTACCCTGAGATAGGGGGTGAGAGTTTAGATTCAACTCACTCTATATTATCTACTCATTGATTAAGTCTCTGATGGTATAGTTTATCTTCGGACCCACTGAGAGACAGTACACTTAACTTATTTCACTTAGCAAATAAATATATAATATATAATACATCTAAGGTTAAATGCAGGTTAATAACCCTTATAAGGTGAAGTAATATCATTTAGTTGTCACAGCACAGCAGACTGTTTCAATTATCTATTACCCCACTTCACACCTATTTTTAAAATTTCACTGCACTGTGCCACTCCACTCGAAAATGAGTCACCATGTACCACACCTGTAATAGTAGCCTTGCCTCAATCATTATTACTATAATATAAAATATAAATTATTAATACAAATTAAAAATTCTTGTTTATTCTATTTTATTATTTTTTTACTTTATCCTCTATCTAAAAAATTTGTTGTATTATGACTACTACTGTGTAGTAAAGGAGTGTATAATAATATAGCATTCTCACATAAAGTATTTACCACTTTTCTCGCTGTAGCTATTGTATTTTGAGATTTTTATATTTTTTTATTTTTTTTTTTTATTTTTATATAATTATGTTTTTTTTTTTATTACACATTTTCCTAGCTGCATAGATAAAATTGGAAACGTTCAAATTGTAGGGGAATAGTAATACGTATTCGCACAGGAGTATGCTATTTATAGTATATATATGCTTTATGAATAATCGAGTAATTGGAATTAGAAGAATAATTATTAAATGTTATATATTCTTTAGTTATAAATAATATATAATTAGAAAATAAATAGTGAAGCTACTCTTTTCCCTAATATTAATAATATATAATATATAGATATTATTAATATATATAATATAATTAATATTGTATTTTCAGATATCATAATAATTTATCCAGTCCATAATGACACATAATATATATTTAATACTCTAATATTTTTACAAAAAAATAAAGCCTATATATGTAATATGTAGATAAATAATATTAATACTTATATACTATAATATATAATAACGTTATTCATGGGAAGATAATTGATATAGCTTATAGGTAATATCATATAAATATAAATAATAATAATATATAAATATATAATATAAATATAATAAAAAACAAGGGGGTAGTTTACGAATAGGAGGGAACAAGATTTAGGAGGATAAATATTTATTATCTTTGTAAACGCAGTTGACACAGTGTTTAATTGTCCTAAATAAAAGTTAAACCAAAATTGTAAAAGTTCCTCTATATTAACAAGTAAGGATAAAATAGAGTTAGGTAAGGTTGCAATGTATGATGATGAAGTATATGGTGTTTATGTTCCGGTAGATAGTGGTTCATATAAAAATTATTCATTATTATTATTAATTAAATTATTATTATTTTATTATTAATTATTATCAGTTTTATTAGTTTCATTAATTTTAATATTATTATATTATTATTATTATTATTATATTATTATTATTATTATTATTAATTATTTATTATTAATTATTATTATTATTATTATTAATTATTATTATTATTATTATTAATTATTATTATCTTACTAAGGTTTTTTTATTATTATTATTATTATTATTATTAATTATATATATTATTAATTGAATTATTATTTATTATTATTATTATTATATTATAAATAATTAAGTATATTAATTGTGATTGTTATTTAATATAACTATAATTATAAAACTATCTATAAATATTTATTTTCCTGTTCCTATTCCGTATTGATTACTATTTTTCCAATAGCAAATATTACTTAATCAAATAAGATTATTGTTATAGTTAAGAGCATTAATTAATTGTGTATTAGATAAAATAAATGTTTACTTAAGGAATGTTGGAAAGAAGAATTTTATGATATTATTATTATTTGTATTTAAGCTTGAGTATCAGGTTTCTTTTCCCGTGTAAATATTGCGCGAATACTATCAACAATATTAACCTAGTAATATATTCACAATTAACACCTATCCTCTATAATAAGATAGGGTTCACCTATCAAGACAAACACTATATGCAGTGTCAAATATAGAAGACAGCAAAACCACTGTTTAATAGGTTTACTACTTTTTACGCTGCAAGAGGTTCGCTAAGACACTTCGACACCAATTCTAAAGCGGAAAATAAACACCAATTTACACATCATTAAACAACACCTTGCACCTTTCTAACGTCAAATTTACCTACTAAATGAAGAACTTAACAGGTAACTTACTGTTTAACAAAAACGAATTGTAATGTAATTAAAATAATTAATATCCTCAAAATTATATATTCCAAATTATTAACGGT
Organism: Trachelipus rathkii; assembly: GCA_015478945.1. Classification (NCBI taxonomy): domain Eukaryota; kingdom Metazoa; phylum Arthropoda; class Malacostraca; order Isopoda; family Trachelipodidae; genus Trachelipus; species Trachelipus rathkii. The sequence continues at coordinate 31,935 of JABUQX010035110.1, forward strand.
ATTATTATAAAACTGTTTAAACTATTATATATAATAATAAATATATATATAATAATTATATATATAATACTATTATTATATTACTAATAAATTATTATATATATTAATATAATAGTAATAATAAATATAATTTAATTATAAATTATATATATAGAATATTTAAATATAATTAATAGATATATATTATAATATATTATAAATGATATATATATATAATAATATATATAATATAAATATATAACCATAATCAATATCACCTCATCCACGTGAAATACTGAGAGTTAGTTTACTTATTAACTTTTTAACCATATTTTAACGTGTTAAATTAATATTAACAACTCTTGATAACAGAGTATCTTCACGGAACACGGTACTTCCTATATATAAAAATAAATATATAATAAATAATATATATATAATAATAATATAATATATATATATATAATAGTACTATAAATAGTATTATTATAAATAATAGAGTATATATATCAATATATATATATTTATATATATATATAAATATAATATAATATATAAAAAATATAAAATAATAATATATATAAAGTAAAATAATATGAACAATAATATATATAATAAATATAATATAATTATATATATATAGTAATAATATATAAGTATATTAATATATAATATAATATAATAGTATATAATAAAAATTAATTTATATCATATATATATAAAATAATTAATATATAATATGAAAATTATAATAATTCGACCAACTAGGCAAAGGTAAAACAAATGTCCAAGAAGGGGATTAAAAAGAAAGATAAAAAATAGGAGAAAATTCCAACCTAAAACCTGATATAGTAATATAACTCAAAATTAAATGGGTTTGCAACTAATAATATAATAATTAAATATATAATAAAATATAATTAAATATATAATAATAATAATAATAAATAACTAATAATAACTAAAATAATCGAATAATAATAATAATAATAAATAATATAATATAATAATTTTAATTAATTTTTTGATTTACATTTTGATCTACCTTTAAAATATTAGTTATTCCACAGTTTAATTTTAAACAAGAAAAATAATTAAATTTAAACAAAGAAAATGTAATAATAAACCATGTTTTAGTGGTAAGTACCCAAATTTTATAAGCTTTATTTTTAATATAATTATGTTTCAAATATGAACTAATCAAACTTCATAAGTATATATTACATCAATACAACACAAAAAACAGCACACAAAACTAATTTATCATATGAAAAAACTGAGATATATATGTGCGGATGAATCCAGACACTTAATACATTAACATCAAACATAGGATAATATAATATATATAAATAGTATATAATTATATATATATATATAATATATTATAATACTTATAATATTATATATATATAATAAAATAATAATATATTAATATATAATATATATATATAAATATAGTATTACTTATTAAAAAAAATTGAGGTGGTTTAAAAAAATGTTTATAAAAGAAAGCGAAAGAATTTTTCATGCACTTCCTATAATATTTTCGTTGGAGTGGCATTTCTAAATGACAACTTTGAAAAAAATTAACATTTCAAGGCTATTTCAAGTTAGTAAAACTATTTGAAAAGAAAAAATTTATAAAAATTTTAATAACTAATCTATAGCAAAAACTATAGCAAAAAATTCCAGAGAACCAAATGAGAGAGAGGTCAACGGTGGTAATGTAATGGCGATACGAGAGGGAAAGAGATTAAAACTAATTTGTAACAGCAGCAAACAGCATACATAACAGACAATACAATAACTGCAAGAAAAATAACAACAATAGGAACAACAAATAAAGGTAAATAAACAAAAACAATACACAATTGGGCAAAGACAACAACAAATAAACAACTAGAACAACACACAACTACAAACAAGCAAAACAATAAAAAACAAAGAAATAGTAAGGAAGACAATAATGCAAACACAATAAGACAATAGTCAATAAATAGCAGTAAACAATAACATTTAAACTATTATAAAATAATAATAGTAATAAATAATACAAATAATGATAATAATAAATAATAATAAGATAAATAAATAAATAATAATAATAACATAAAATAATAAATAACATATTTAGCTGATAAATAAATATAATAATAAAATAATAATACAATAATAATAATAAATAATAAAAAAATAATAATATTAATAATAATAATAAAAATTATAAGTAAATAATAAAAAATAATAATTATTAAATTATTATTATTAATTATTATTATCATTATTATTATTTTTATTATTATTAATTCCCATTGTTTTATATTATTATTAATAAGAATTATGTATTTTTATATTAATTATTAATTATTATTATTATTATTATTATTATTATTATATTATTATTTTATTATTATTTTTAATTATTATTATTATTATTATTATTATTTTTATTATTCTTATTATTTATTATTATTAATATATAATATAAATTATAACTTAAAATTTACTATGCGTTTTTTAAAACGTAAAAAATTATTGAAGAATTTTTTTTAAAAAAAAATTTTTATTTTAAATATAAATTTAAATAAATATGTTATTATTTGAATCAGGTTACATATATATGATCATTATAATTATATACTGTCTTTTGAGATGATTTTAGTATTCACCTATATCGCTATTACTACTAATATAATGTTAGTTTATCCTTAATAATTATATACTTGATAAATACTTTAGAAATAATTACAATTTTACTCTCAAGATTATTATTGTGTTATAATAACCTTCATATAATTAGAGTTATCAAATTAGTTATCAATGATTATCAATATTTTGCCATTTTATAATTAATTATGTTTATTGGTAGTAAATAACTCAATTTAACAAAATGGTTAAATAATATTATAAATAAGACGAAAATGATAAACTAGGAACCAAAATGTGTATGCAAATTAAGGTAGTCCTTTTTCAAGAACTATACATTAAGACAGAAAATATAATTAGTAATAATCTCTCCATGTAAATTAAATATTTATATTGTGTTTTTGTTTCGTATTAATTTTAATCAAATATTATTAAATTGAATCATACTCAAATAAAAAATTTCTATTTAGAAATTATTATTATTATTATTATTAAATTATTATATATTATTCATTATTATATATTATTAGGGAGTGTGGGGGTGGTTATTATTTTATTATTATTATTATTATCATATTATTTATTAATTATAATTATTATTCAATTAAAATCATTATCATTTTATTATTATTAATTATTATTATTATATTATTATTTATTATTTTTAAAATATAATTATTATATATCTATTATTATTATTATTTATATTATATATTAAAAATATAGTTGATTGTTGGTTGTTGTTGGATGTTCAGTTTTCGAGATATGTTGTTGTTGTTGTTGTATGTTGTTGTTGTTGTTATGTTGTTGTTTTAGTTGTTTGTTGTTTCTAAGTTATTGCAAATCCTACTGCAATAATAATATAATAATAATAATAAAAAATAAATAATAAGAAGCACAGTAATATAAATAATAATAATAAAATAATAATAATAATAATAAAGAATAATATAATAAATAATAATAATAATTAATAATAATAATAATAAAAGAAAGAGAAGAAAAAAAGAAAAAGAGAAAAAAGAAAAATCGAAAAAGAGAAAAAGAGAATAGAGAAAAAAAAGGAAAAAGATATAAAGAAGAATGAAAATAAAGAAGAAAGAAAAAGAAAGATAAGAAGAAGAAGAGGAAACTACTCAAGATACAAATATACCTTCTACGATAGGACCAAGACCGTCACCACCAGAGTAAAAATTATAAATATTCCCATTTAAAATAAGATTATTGCACTCGTATATTTTAATTTGTTGAAATATACATCGTAAATGTACATTTTAACATTTACATTGAAAGTGACATTGGCACAAGTGACATGGTTAATTAACTGGATGTAAACGATAGATGTATAATATATATATAAAATAATACATATATAATATTAATGCAATATATCAAAATAATAATATATTTAAATATACATATTATATATAATAATAATATATATTAAAATATAAAATAATTAAATAAATAATTAATGTAAATATAAAATATTATAAATTAAAAAAATATATATATAACATATATAAATATAATAATATGATAATAAAATTATATATTATATAATTAATATAATATTAATAATATAATATAATATATATTTTAAAAAATTATAATATACTAAATATATATAATATATTTACATAATATATTAAATATATATAATATTAAAATATAATAAAATATTTATATAAATATGGTCGAAATATTAATGCAATATTATAAGCTTCAATGTAATTTCAGACTTTTTACTACTTCTCTTCTTCTCTATTCTCTCCCAATATCTCATCTCTCTCCATTCTCTCTTCGTTCTATAAATATTAATATTATATATATATAGTAATTATATAATATATAAGTATATATATATCTATAATAAATAATATAATATATAATAATATAATATATAATTATATAATATAATAATTTTAAAAATAAAATAAACTTAAAGTAGTCTCACTTTATTTATAAAACACAAGCGAGAATGGTAGTATTACTAAACAATCACCAAAACATAAAAAATGTAACTAATAATTGTAAAAACATATAAAACATTATTATATACTACTAAAGTTCTCACACAACAAATCTCCGCGATTTCATTGAGCACCTTCTCTATAAAGTGCTTGAAAAAATACGTTATTTTAATTTTGATTTTTATAATCTATAACAAAAACTTTTGTTTCAAATTTACTATTAATCATTTTCTTATTTTATTAATGTAAATTTTCATTCGCAAAAAAAAAAAAAAAAAAAAAAAAAAAAAAAAAGAAGAAATGGAGAATTTTATGCGTAACATTATGAATATTATGA
>JABUQX010035111.1:0-46377 GCA_015478945.1 Trachelipus rathkii
TATTGAGCTTTATTAACAATAAATTATGTCAATATTTCTCATTACATTATTGATATTACTATAATATAAGAAGAATTAATGATTGTTACTAAAATTTTCAAGCACGCTTCATAATCATTACAACACTCCGCCTAACAATTACTTCTAGTGTAGGTTAAAAGACCTAGTGTTTTGTTAAATTAATTTTGTTATACATGGGTCTGAACCTCACTCCTAACGAAGTAATGGTATATTTCATTTATAAGATATGGGTTATAACAATATTTAAACGGGGTATTAAGTCCATATTCATTTTTGTAAATGGTTTGTACTATTTTTTCCTGTTTACGTGACTATTTGTTCTTTATTATTGTGGAATATTCACGTATTATGGAATTATTATCTACTTATTGAATTATTATGTAATCACTCATTATAATTATTATTATAGTTTTGTAAGAAAATTATTATTTAAGTTATTATTATTTATAACAAATAACTATTATTAAATATTAGTTATTGAAATCAACTCTCTTCTGTGAGGTTTTAGTAAAAAGTTTTGGCCTTATTTTTAGTTTATATATATATATTCGTTACTTTAATTATTAATATTTGATTTATTTTATTAATTAATGGATTGAAGAGTGTGTTTTTTGAATTAATTTGATTATGTTTTATTATAATTCACTCTAATATTCTAGGTGTGTTAAGGCAGAGTTTTAATTATGTGTGTTTAGATGAGTTGGATGGGGTTTGGTAAACCCCGAACGTCAGCAATAGAATATTGACAATTATGAACTACAAAAAGTTTATCTTGTTCCGTGATGTTGGCTGTTAATATATTTTATAGATCAATTAATAACTCACTTGTGATATGGTGAGACTGATTGAACATATCTAATAACTAATTTCTTATAACTATACCTATCAGATTATAAATTATAAGTATAGTAGGTTATTGTTAAGTTATAATATATATAGTAAGTAAATGTAGCATAATATATAATCATAATAGTTTATATAAATATCATTATGTTAGACTATAACTATTATTTCATTATATTAAATTATACTCTATTAGAGTTTATTATATTCTATAGGTTATATTAATGATTCCTCTAATTTGTTTAATCCAGGAACTTTCACGAACTTTACAGAAATTAGTTGTTTTTGGTTATTGCCGTTTTAAAATCAATTCAAATTTCAATATTTGAAAGTGGAGAATACGGAATGTTTTTTGTGATCAGAAATTCCTACGGTCGAATCTTGTAGACTAGAGTTGCTTTCTGGCGACCCTATCCTCGCATCTATCATATCCACCTAGAATAAAACTATTCCTATTTCTAATTTATTTATACTTTCTTATGTGTAAAGAGTCCGCCCATTATTAGCGAAGTCTTGCGACGCGGGTGCGGACTGTGTGGCGAAGGTTTTTGTTGGGTGCGCTGAGAATAGGTGCAGGGAGGAGCGTTAGGGACTAACGGTCTATGTCGGTGGTGGTGTGCAGAGAGGGTGCTGTTGGGGCAGGTGGATCTTACCCTGCCAAATGAGTCGGGTGCTCCACCCTCTGATACTATTATATATTAATATAATATACTCAAGTATAACTATTTTGTGAGTATCTTTTTATATATATATAATATATATAGGATAGCTTAAGTTCTTAAAGAGCCTATAATTGGTAGTATTATGGTTATATTATATATTAATATATATATATATATTATATATATTAGTGTGGTGTTGTGTGTGTGGTTGAATGTCTGATCATTATAGGATGAAAAGAGGAAAGGCCAACTATTTTGGTTTTCTACTATTAAGATATCACAATATTTGAATTAAGAATATATAGACCTGCTAAATAACGGGAGTCATGGAGAGCAATAGCAGTTAATAAAAATTCGATATCACACTGGAGTCCTAATATGTACAACTAAATATTTGGTAAAAAATTGTCTAGGACAGAGTTATCGTCTATACTATACAATTAACATTTGCACTTATTTCACAAAAGATTCTATAAGTAATTCTTAACAAAGAAGAATCTGACCTTGAAGTTACCCGCCTTACTGTTGATCCTATCTCCCCTCCAAAAAAGACAACTTTGAGAGAAAGCATTCATGTAAGTCAAGCATATTCGAAAGTATAGTAAAACTTTTTTCATTAATAGTTTGATAAACGTTGAAATGCATTCCCCTCTTAAACGGTAATATTTAGTTGCAACGATTTTAGAAATGGCTCAATTAATATATATGTAAAAATAAGATATAGTATTAATTACCCCTGATTTATAATATATATATATATATATATTATAAATTTTAGTAAATTATCTTTAAATTTTCTGTAAAAGCATCAAATTGTATAATAAGGTATATATAATATATAGTTAATAAATTATAGAAATTAATAATATTAGGAATCTATATTATAAAATAATTTAATTAAATAGTCTTTTAATTTTAATATATTAAATTATAATATACATTATATTAAAATTATTGGGACATTTAACTTTCAAACGGATAGTCGTCGTGATGTTGAAATACCTTTGAAGCGCGTGACGTCCTATAGTCTTAACGTCAGTATCTTCTGGCGTGACTTTATGTCTTAGTATCATCAGAAGAGTTTGCGTAGTGATTTATGTACTTTATCGTATCAGTAGTTTAAATAAATATAGTAAAGTATTGAAAATGTATAGAGTGAATTAACTATCATTGAGATATCTAATTAATTTTAAATATGTATAGTGAAATATTATACATTACTATTAATATATAAAATATAAAAACTATACTATTACTTATAACTATCAAAATCTAAAGCTTATAAATATACATAATATAATTAATATTACCTTCCTGTATAGATATTGAAAATTTACATAAAGATAGTATACTTCTCTGCTCTTTCTACATCTCGAGTGATTATATATCTATATTCGCGGTTCTCAATTCTGTCTTTCTGGCCACTCTCACCCGTCACGTATTGATTTTTGTTTTGTTTTGTTTTGTACTATATTGCTCAACCTACATCGAATGCACATAACATCATCATCTTCAGTTGACGGTGAGGGCAATGATCCAAGCAGTTACAGTTAATTTCACCTATTATTATTTTTTACATCACTTTTGTATATATAATGTTGTTTCACGTTGCAACTATATGAGACAGTCGAACTGTCCATGTTCTCAAATTCCTTTTGGTCAGCGATACGTCTGAATATGAACACATTGTTATATAGAAATTCTACAGTGAAACAAAAATATAGGAAATTTGTCCCCTCAAGTACGACCATTACCAGAAACCGAACTTTCTAGCTTTTTGGAATCCCAGATAGATTTAAAGCCTATATTAACTGAAAATGTAAAAAAAATAAAAATAGGAAAGGAGGGGCTGACAACGACAGCCACGGACGGGGACAGAGGGGAGACAGTTTTTCTGATATACCTCCGGTAGGGGAGGGGCGGACAAACCCGGAAAGGCTCTTGACTGTGGTTTTTTGGTTTATCTAATCCTTAAACCAATATAGTACAAATTTCAAACTCAATTAGAAGACTTTCAAACCTAATTTCAGTTCTGATTCTGATCCATTAAAATTTACTGATTCAGGGACCAGAGTTCGGACCATCAGTGAGCATGTCATTTTTCATTTTTAGAAGAAAAATAATATTAACTGTTTTGTTTACCCTAACTTAAAAACCGATAAAATAAAGCAAGTAGTGTTTACGAAATTTTATCCCATGGTTCCTCCCTTGGATATAACTTTAACGGGCTCCCTAAAATTCCAAAAAAATGTCCAATAATTTCGGAAACTCACATTATAAGAGCTACATTTATCTTTTTAAATATCGCTTAACTATATGAGAAAATATAATGCGAAATAACATTTATCCCACTTATTAACTAAACATTGCGAATAGTTAAACTGAATTTTATAATTTAGATAAAAATCACGCGTGTCTCTAAATAATACATAATATTGGACTACTAAACTCAATATAAATAATGATTGAGATAATTACATTTTGCAGTATGGACGGCGATGAATTGACATCGAATACTTAATAATGCAGTGGAAAAATAATTCCGGAGTAAAAAGATGCGCGAATAGTTTCCTAACTTGGAGATGGATAAAATTTTAAGTACAACAAGAGAGATAAATCAGAGATTGTACATATTTACTCACTCTCATTATACTTTTTCATGGTTCTTATAAAAATTATATAATCTTAAATAACCTTTTGCTTAATACTTTTTGGCTTCTTAATCTCATTATACTCTAAATATTATCTTTTTTTTAAATGGACAGTACTTTCTTTAGTATCAAGCAGATAGACCTGGCGGTGTCAATGGTTGCCCACATTGAAGTTTCCACCCCACTTAATAGGGACGGACAATTGACAATCAATGAGTCAATATAAAGCCCATTTATTGGAATAAAAAATTTGGCAAACAAAGACCTTTCCCTAAATATTAAAATCTTAGGCTTTATATCACAATGGGTTGATGTTTAAGTTTTTTGTAATAAATTTTCCAAAGGCATTGGTAATAATTTTGGATTTTTAGTGTTTATGAACTTCCGTATTTGTACACTTTTCAGAATTTTATTATTATTTATTCAAAATTAATAAATTCTCTATTCACTTTCAACTGAATCGATGGAAACATAATACTTTCCGAACGTTGGTTTTTGATAAACTTTTTGATTACACAGTATGTTACATGAGGCTCCTAGTTGGTTTGCTTTTCCGTAAAAACTTATAAAATTCCCAGCTACTATTCTGTCAGGAAACTGGATCAACGCTATAAACCTAATGTAATATATATTTATATAAAATATATTAATAAGTAAGTATTTACATATTATTTATTTATATATATAATTAGTACATAATAATATTAAATATTATATCTATGGGTTATATAAAATATAAATATATATTATATAGTTTCCTTATCTATTTCTCTATAATAATTAATATTATGTATATTCACATTTAGAAATTGGAATTTATTAACGTCTTTTTACCTACAGAAAATTGGAATTATTAATGTATTTTCAACACTAAAGTATTATATAAATGATTATATTATATCTATATATATAAATATTAATACTTAACATAATATAGTTATTTTATAAAAGAACAATGGTGTCCCAAAGTTCAGTGGTAAATATATGTTCCTCAGTAAATTTATTTCGTATATAGCTTATTATTTACTTGTTTATATATATTAATATATACTACCTCGATATAACTGTAATTGTTAAGTATAATAAGTGAAATGATATAGTACTATAATTACTGAAAATATACTTATACCTATATAATTTAAAGTCAGGGCCTCTCACAAGACTTATCCTGAGGAGAGATAAGTTGGATTCGCATTTGGGAAAAAGCTCTGAGTGATAAAAATAGATTTGGCTTATTTTTAATAAACAGAATATTACAAATATAATATCTTACCTTCTGGTTTTCTTCTCAGTGTTCTCTTCATACCTTATTCCCCTCAGAATAATAATTTTAAACATGTAATAACTACAGCAAAATATCTTTCATCTAATTATATAATGGATTACCTTTATTATATATTATTATGATTAAATATTATATATATATATTGTAAGACATATGATTAATACAGTATATATATATTAATATATTCAATATAAGATTTTAATGTTCATCACATATATATTCTTTCCCCTTCATTTATATGTGGCTTATAAAAATAGAAACTAAAATTGAATATAATTTAAATAATATAATAAAACTGTTAAACTATATATATTAATAAATTAATTTGAAGCAGTTAGTTGAATAATCATCCTTTTAATTGATTGTCTATGCAAATATCATGCATGTGATTGAGATTGAGAGATTAAAACAGACGTATATTGTAGTGATTTTACTCTAATTATTTTTTTAAATATTAATTGGTTATTTAAGGTCATTAATTTATTTTTTATTATCGTTTTTAATAATATAGTTTCTATGTATTATTAACATTATTTTATTCGATTAACTTTGATTTATTGGAGTTTATTATTAATGAATAAATTGAATTTTTTATTATACATGGATTTTTTATTTTGTTCCATTCAATGATGTCATTCATAAATATTCATTTATTTCATTTTCATCTCTCCACTATTATATATTTGGATCTTAACTCTATATTTGTTATAAATATTCTTTATGTTTCCAAGCAAGGTTGATGTAATAACGCTTTAAATGCAACATCCTATTCATAAAACTTACACTGGGTATTCTCATTTATGGGATATATGTTATGGAATTCCGCCGTTTGTTTTAACTCTTTTCACATTTTTCGGTGGTACATTATGGCTTGACCTTCTCGTATACCGTGAATCATAGGGTAGTTTTTTCACGTTCTAAGCAATGTACGACATTGTAAACCAGCATCCATCCCATGCTCATTTTCTTTATCCTAAATAAATTGATGTTATATAAAGATCATATAACTTAATCTTAAATAGAATATATATATAAATATATGTATATTATAAATAATTGATGTAGAATGATGCTTAAGGTCGTAGAGCAGCCTGATACGTATAAATGATTTAATTATAGCGTAGCATAGTATATATAATTCATAAAGTTGGATAAGAGAGTATAACTTTTTCATAAAATTGTAGCTTATTATTTTTTCTTTATTTATTTTATATCATACAATAACAACTATTATAGATCTGGTGTTCCCTAAATCTCCCTATTTAGAGGCAGTTGGGGTTGGCATATCGACTTCGATTTGTAGGATGCAGGGGTAATTGATTTTTAGGGTCGTCTAATGTGGGCGCAGGAGCCTTCCCAGTTCTTGAGCGGACTACCTCCGAGGCTAGAGGAGACACTTTTTTTTTACTTCGTTGCCTTGACGCCTTGGCTACAATCTTGGTATCCATTCAAACAACCAGTGTATGCTCACTTTATAACATTAAAATTGGTAATTTGAGATGTACTACCCATATAAAGGAATTATTTCTTTAATAAAATTTTAATGTTATTTTTATTCAAAATATATAAATCAAGTTTAGTTTATATCTTAATAGTTTGTGCCTAGGGGTCCAACCTAAATAGTTAAGAATATATTATTGTATCTATCATAGTGGAATAATCTTTATAAGATTTTCATTTATTTATTTTTCCAGTAGTGACTCTGTATATTATCTTCCTATTACCTGAATTAAACCTTAACTAGTTCTTTATCTGCTTGTTAAGTGTAAATCCATTTAACTACTTATGAGTATACTCCTAGAGGATTTTTTTACCAACGGAGACCGCTTTGGCTGGTTACCCCTACAGCTGAGCATCCGGATGGTCACCTAAGGTGTGAGACATAGGGGAAGCGGACGATGGCTACGCTATTAGTCTCTTAACGGTGTTTTGTTATAGTTTATCCATTTAATTAAGTTGTGTTTGTTCTATTTCTTTATCCACTGTTTATTTAAAATAGAGTGGTGTGGCCTACAGTTTATCCCTGCTGTTTTCACTTTTCGGCACAGTCTAATTCGAGGGCGCGTGAGCAGCGTGGGCTGTGTGGAAAGTAGATAGGGGCGATAGCGCCTGGAGTATCTCTCCGCCATTTACGGGCCCAGTCTGTTTCCTATTTTCTATACTTTTTTTCTTATATATTGTAGTTTATTACTATATAAGTGAGTCTATTCACCTTAACAATACATTTTTTTTTTTATATATATATATGTTTCTCTTTTATGAGTATTTAGTTAATCTAGATTTTAACCGTGATCTATCAGAGATCTATTATCATCCGATTTATTTCGTGTGCATCGGGCTGTCGAGACACACACATTCGGACTTTTGCGTTGTTAGTTGCACGCACAACAGTTTTGCCTTGCCGAGTAGCACACAAACGATTTTGTTCTTCTGTATGTCGGTTTGTAATTAATAGGATTACCGAGCGAACTCAAGTGTACACGTGCGGGTGGGCTGTCCTTATCTCTTTGTAAATGTGCTGTCTTACTTCATATATCCAACTAAAGTGGGGTACCGTGACCAACCTCCTGGTGGACTAGGCGGGCTGCTTTAACCTGCATCAGGTAAGGAGACTGGGTATTCTTGTCTATGGATGTTGCTTCTAAGTGTCCGTTCTTCCACCGATCTCTTTGATTGTTGTTGCTACTTTTGCTTTCGGTTTTATTTTATTGGATATTTTGATTGGCTTTAGGTTGAATTGAAGCTCGTTTGTTTTCCATGTTGTTTTTTGATGAGCTTACCCTCGGTGTGGTGCTGAGATATTATCAGTGCAGTTCAGCAATTGCGCACTTTTGCGGTATCTATTACCTGTTCATCAGATATCGTTTTTTGACACATTGCCGATATCCATCTTAGTGTAGTCTTGTTAGAACAGAAACCTTCGGGCTATGTATTTAGGATAACATCAGTTAGGGTTTGATTGAATGCAGTTCGTAAGCAAACAACACGCTTTGATCAGGGTCCTAGTTGGATCATCTTTTTATCTATGGTTTCTTTAGCACATAGAGAATTATTCCCTCTTGGATACATATCTTCTTCTGCAACCATTGGATGGAAATATAGGGTCATCATTCTGAATAACAACATATAAAGATGTTTCTGATCTTTCCCTCATTCAGGTAATAATCTTTAAGTGAAACAAATTTTTCTCGAATAAGATTCATTCGTACACAATGTGGATCTTTTTCTCTTTAGCTATTACACACGAGCGAAGGGCAGCGCTAATTTTATAAATTCTTACTGCCAATCCCAGCTACCGCTTCATCTCGCTATACTCTATCTGAGAGAGAGAGCCTTAACAGATATACCATCCAAGTAGTAGTCCCTCTATCGTCACCCACCATTCAACCGTAAATCAATCTAGCCCTATCCCAATATAGTGTTCCTAACTTTTCCACGATTTTTCAACTGAGATGTATTTATATTATGTGAGTATTATATACTTCGAATCTATAAAGAAAATGTAATTACGATATTAATCACGATAACTCATATAACTATATATATATATATATATTATCATACTACTCTACTATATTAACACTAATATAAATATTATATATTATATATATATAATATATACTATTATATATCACTATGTAAACAATAATAGCATTCTATATTTATATACTATATGTGAAATGATTAATTAACAAAGACTCATATATAAATCTTTATCTATATCTTGACCCCTCATTATATATTATCTCACTCTACTATAATATTTTGCGGAGCTAGTATACCCTAGGTGAAATATATACTACACTACTAATAGAGTATTGCGTATAAGTAATATATCCTACGACTTAAAGTATATCAATACCTATTACTAGGCTCATATATAATAAAGAAATACACTAAAATGAAACTCCTTCACATTTCATGCGGTATGGAACCTTAAATAGTAGTTCCATTTCATGGACTTCTCTAATTCCTTATATGCGTTCTAAAAGATCAAGTTTCAGTAATATTTTTCTAGATCAGTATATTTATCTAAACTTTCCTACCTAAAAACAACCTATACTATTCTAAAACATATCTCTACAAAGTTTATTGGTAACTCTTCAGATTAACGATATACATTTCCTAAACTAATTTATACATATACATACTTTTACCTGAAGGTGCAATATTACAATATAACCACTGTTTAGGAATACATAATCTATCTATACCTTTATCATGTTCAATTATATGTTATAATATTATATATAGTATATTTTATTATATTATATCGTTATATACCAAATTATACACAGAATGCATACTATAATCATCCTACTATTATATATTAATTTATATATATATATATATATATATATAATTATATAATTATATAATAATATATATATTATATATATTACTATATATTTAAATTATTATATATTATAGTGTATATATTATATATATATATTATATAAATATATATATAATATATATATATTAATATATTTATATATATTATTATATATATTATATATATATATATATATATATATATATATATAATAATATATATATATAATGATATTGTACTTAGCATTTATCTACTATATCATATATATACTAAGTACTTACTTCACATATTATATATATACCATAATATATATCATTTATATATAATAACTACTTATAAGGTAGATAAGTTATTATCTAATCTATAATAAATCAACAATCTAGGTTAAAGTAATCATATACTATTTACACTAGCTAGAGCGAGAATCGTAACTGAATTATCCCTTGTTTAATATTAATTAAGACGATGATATACCACATAATGGTATCCAACCATATTAATGACCCATTGAATGAGGATGAAGGAGGATCAAGCTAAATAACCTGTTTCTGTATAATTATGCCTGCGTGTGTGTGCGCAAGTATAACCATAACACTACCTTTGCTATAAGGTTTATAAACAAGGTAAATATTAATTTTAATTCTACAATTATCGTTTAAAAATAGAATTTATTTTTATATATGATATTATTGAATAAATCACATAAATAGACATAGTTTTCGACCAAATTTCTGGAATTAAATTCAAAAAATAAAGGTAGTTAAATGATACCCTGATATATCGAGATTTACCAATAAGTAGAAAGTCTTTTGGAAAATAAATATCTTAAGGAATTCCTGATTTATGAACATATAAAGATGTCGGTCAAGGTATATTACTAAGTTTAGTAAATGGTTGTGTTCCTCTCCAATTCCGTTTCTTTTTCAATTTCCTTGCAATAAGGATCTGGGGGATTGGAGTGTAAGGGGGTCGAACGTTTGGGCTAGTATGTTTTTTAATTTGTCCTCATAACCGTTTTATCTTTTAAATAAAATTCTTAAGACTACGACTAAAGCGTACTAAGGATTTTTGCTTTTAAAATGGGTTTAGGTTCATGGATGATTAATATTATATATAGGAGAATAATGTTTGTGAGTAGTATGTTAAACTATATTAGTATTCATTATTTGGTGTTAGACGCAAATAATCTCTCTCCTCTTTACGATCTCCTCTCTCATCATCTCTTACCAATCATCTCAAATTCTCTCATACGTTCTCAATTCTGATGTTCTCTCCCTTCACGACTACATTTCTCATTCTCTCTCCTCTCTTCTTATAATTTTTATATATAACTATATGTTAATATATAATATATTATTTTTTATACTTATAATTAAGTAATTATAGTATTAAATTATAATTAATATCTATTAAACTTGTAAAATATACAATTTTATATACTAATTTAACTTGATATATATATATAAATGTGAACTATGTTAATTTAATATATTATAATTACTCTCTATCTAAAAATATTATCGACTCTCATGTTACAGCATGTCCTTCAATATACTTATTAAATATAATTATCTTTTGATATAAGATAAAACATTACCCAAAAAATATATTGTATCTTTCATATATGTTGCTATTCGAAGAGAGTATAGAATTTAGAAGTAGAATAATGAGAGTAATAATAGGACGGAGGTAAACGGATGGGATGGCAGTTATAGGAAATGCTGTTCAAGATAAGTAAATTATATCAGAAAATGAATAAAAAGAAATGTTCATTAAAGAAAAAGGGGAGAAATTAAAATATGAGCCAAATGATGGGTTTGAAAGCCAAGTAAAAGAAAAGTATAAGAGAGTATAGATGATTTACGTTGAAGGTATTAGAGGTTAAAACTCAAAACTGCTAATTTCCTGTTGTTTAGAAATGATTATTGCTTATAAATTTTATAATAACTAGATTAATTATATTATTTTACATAATAATGTAACTTCAGTTAACCCCGGTCATCTAGTCCTATTTAAAGCCACAATAGTTTTATTAATTTCTTTTACATATATAAGAATTTTATCAATAATGTTTTATTATGTATTTCTTCTAACCGGAGATTTAATATTTTGTAGGTGTTTCGTGTAGAGTCTCATATAGAGTCTCGTGTTTCTCATTGGATAGCCACTTAATCTACGCTTTTCATATACAGCATGGACGTAGGCACAATTTCATTTTTCCCTAATATTTATTATAAATTGATTATTTAAAATTGATATTAGTAATATATATTAAATATTGTACTTATATATATATAACTATTATATTATAAGATAATATAATTATATATATAATCTATATATATAATATATATAACATATAATGTATATAAGTATTAGAAATATAAACCATTATTATAACTATATTATATTAAATCCAGTATTAAATTATGGTAATTCAATTATAAGTAATTATAATTATTATAACTCGAATATTATACTATATTCTATTTTATCCTTAAAGGAGTTCGAAGCCACAAAGAAACATAATAAGCTTCATCTAGATACTATTTTGTGTGGAAGATTATCCTATATTACTATCCAACATTCAACATATAGGAAAAGTCCTAAAACTAATGTTAATTATTCATTATGAATTTATATTTTTCGCTCATAGGGTGTGATATTAGCGATCCTCCAGTATCAGAAATCTAACAATTTTAATGAATCAAAAAAGAAATCAAAACTAACCCTTTAATTAAATTTATATCCTTAATAATAGATTGAATTATTTAAACAAGTATCATAATAATACAATTTAAAATATGATATAAATAAATATATTCATATATTCATATTATTTTTTCTCACTTTACC
Organism: Trachelipus rathkii; assembly: GCA_015478945.1. Classification (NCBI taxonomy): domain Eukaryota; kingdom Metazoa; phylum Arthropoda; class Malacostraca; order Isopoda; family Trachelipodidae; genus Trachelipus; species Trachelipus rathkii. The sequence goes on from JABUQX010035111.1 coordinate 12,655, forward strand.
TTATTTTTCATATTCAGCTCTAATATATAAAAATTAAAAAAATATTATTCTATTATATACAACAATCTTACCAATAAATATCATTTTCTTATATGTACTAAGGAAGATCCATTTATTTAGATGAGGTCAAATATGGGTGAATCTCTAGTGTTTCATAATTCATGTTATCTTTATCTTAAAATAGCTCTTTATATAGTGAATCAAAAATTCAGTGGTAAAAAAAAGATATTGCAGAAAGTAGAGATGCTAAGTAATTAATATTATAATATTCTAGACGGTAAAATAACTATCAAATTACTAACCCTATTTAAGTTATAATTTACCCAACTTCTGAGAGATGACTAATTTCTAGACATCAATATGTTCCAACTTTCTAATGTTGTTTCCTTTTCAGGTCCACGATTGTACAGTTAAATTCCAATTACTAATATTATCCTTACTAAAATAGCTTTTGAAAAATGATTCATACTAAAGTTATTACTGTATGTCTATTTAAATTTTTGTCTCCACACATACAACCGCGTAGTAACTTACACAGATAGTCATAGCATGCATGCGCTCTTTATAACCATTGTGGGCTGCTTTCTCTTGAATTACAGTATCCATTGTATCAACGAGCATCCAGACTATCAGATGACAACGAATTATGGGCCGGTCCGCGAAGCTTATAATCATGACATTGGCTACCATATGGTGTTTATCGCGTCTTACATACCTCCTATTCCTACTCATATACCTTATAATCCTTACAAATTTACTAATATCTTTCTTATCACTTATTCCACTGTTCCTTATTTACCAATTGTGTTGTAAATTGAAGAATGACCTGGATCCTACTGATGAAGACCGATTAGCAATAAGGTTAGCTAGTAATACTTTCGCAATCTTCTTCAACATGCATAAAGTACTCTTTTGCCGGTAACAAATGTTTATGAAGAGGCCTATATGAAGGTGTGTCCTGAAATTATAATGACATCGCTCATAAAGCTTTGATGAGCACGTGTCGAAAGAAGTTTAGCTCAGTCTTGAAAGTTCAGTTTGAAGTTGTTTGTAATTCTTAATCTCTTTATTATAATAATTGTTTAAATAATTGTTCTTACATATTTCTTAGTTCTAATTGGTTAACAAGGGTAAAACAATTCATTCCGATAAATAATTATTAACGGGTTATTAACTGTTTATTACCAGTGCAGTGGTAATTCCAATTTCTCGCCATTTTAGATATGTCTTCTTACTGACTTAAGATTTCAATCTTCTAGCTATGATGATGCTTTACTACCCAGGGTCTCGTCGTGTGTAGTTATGTTTACCCATCTAATTTTTTTATAGGTGATAGGTTATAATATATATATTTGGTGTCCACTGTTCTATATCATATAAGGTTCTTTATCTCATATATGTATTAGCCTATTACCTTATTACCTTCCATATATAATACTATTCATTCTCCATTATACTCACGTTTCTCACCTTGATTAACTATATTTACTTTGGGTACACATATCAACTTATATATGTGACCTTATCTATGCTGGTAACCACTTTTCTTAGGTCTTTTGCCCGTAGAGTAATATATTATATGACTATAGGCCTTTTTAACATACCTATTACTTCATCTTAGTACTAATCTAACATATTATATAGTCCCTATAGATATTATGAGCTTTATATGATATGTTTTTATTCATTGTGATAAGGATATAATTAGTCATTTGAGTATTTTTTATTTATTAATTTTATTTTCAGTTCGAAACATATAATGTTAGGAATTACGCAATCTTAAGTTTAAAAAATGTTAGTGTTTCCATCACACTACGCAAAATTTGAGCTTCTAACGAACATAATCACTCAATTGATATTGCCAAATCAATTAATATACTTTTTATATTCTTGTGAAATTTGAATTTAATTGAATTATTTGTTATGTAACTGAGCTATATGATATTAGACAAAGAATTCGTCGCACGTGTGCATTTTTTATAATAGTAGTATGCTTAATATAATGTTCCAGCATCAGTAGCTGCTCGTACGTTTGTGGAACACTGTGTGTTGAGAGACAGATGATATAATTTGTTTCTCTTTTTTCTTGATATATTTGCTTTAGTTTTTATCAGCTTATAATGTTTTTTTTCTTCTCTGAGTCTGATTTTTATAAATATTAACCGCATAAGGATAATTCTCATAGTGAGCTTGGTGTGTTAGTGCGTTGTGATGATTGAAATACAATATGTTAGATAACTCACCAAGTGATTTTATTATTCATCAGCATGTCCACTTATTATGAGAAAACTGTGTGAATAATTATTTCTCATAATTATAATATTAAATATTGAGTGCTCCACATCACTCTTGCTACTTGCACTTTGTGGTCAGACCCGTTTTTCAGCATAATGCTACACGGAACAATTTTTTTCTGTTCACAAGGTAAGCTCGGTTCATTTATTTAATATAACAATCATCTTATCGATCTTGAGATTCTATACTAATTGTCTATTCTACTCATATCCTATCTTACTTTCTATGGCTCCTATCTACCTCTATCTCACATGCGTAGACTCTAACTTCTAATCTATCTATCTCAGTTATTTGGTACTAGAGGTATTTCCATAGAAGTTAGTTATTTTTAGTAGGAAAATTTTTATAATTAATCTATAAACGAACTAATGGTTAATTCATTATTTTTTTTTTATTATGTGAACTACCCAATATATAATATACCAGACTACATAGAGATACTATATTATTCACTAATTACTATTTGCTCCGTATTCTCTTTGTGAGTATAGTTGAGACAATCATGTAAAATTTGTAGTATAATTATTATTATACTATTAGGTACGTTGCTTAATGCGACATACTAATGTTATGAGAGATAATTAGAGATATAATGAAGTAATATAATAATAACAACTGTACATATTAATACTCGAATAGTATAGTATATAAATTAGTATTCTTAGTGCACTTTATAAAAATATTCATATATATTTAATGTTTCCTATATAAAAATACAAATCACCTAGTATTGGAGAGAGAGAGAAGAAGAGAGCAGAGAGGAAAAGACTTGGAGTATCGCACTGTAGAGATGGTACACTACGATTCTTAAGTACCACACCTAGGGTGAGCCTTATACACGAATCAACTTATTATATTCGAATATATTAAGAGTTATACTATATAAGCTTTAGATAATTATTTTTTTTTCTAATCTACGAGCAGCGGCAAAGATAATAGCCGCATGCTGACCACTGCGATAAATTTAATTATTTTCTTTTAAGGGTAAAATTCTTAATGAAAACATACAGTTCTCCACACCATTAGTCATAGGGTTATATATACAAATAGTAAGCATAGAGTCCGGGACATCTAAAATGTCCTGAGGTAGCTCGCTTGAGTCATCCTCAGGCTGTTAGATTTAGAGTTTTTATGGTGAAATGGGCGGGAACATCTCAAGGACAAAATAGTTTCACGGCTAATTACAGACTTATCTCTTTAAAAATGAAGAACAGTCAACAAATAAGTTTAGCACTCCCTTATCAGGATGTATAATGCGGTGTCTTTTAATAAGAGGGGATATCGTAAATAAATCCCTTAAAATATACTAAAGACAGACGAATATCATTAGTTTCAATTGTATAGTCTAAGGATAATTATAGTGTTAGACCAAGACGCTCCCTATCGCGTGGTGATGTGAGTATAACCCTTCTTTCCTAGTGAGCCCCGACTGAGAATTTTAGTAGTGTACGATACACATTCTTCCGCAGAGAACTTATAACCCACGGGTCACAGTTCTATAACCCACAATCCATGCCCTTGGGCCCAATGGAGAACTCCTTCCTATCCTTGGAAAACTTGCACTAGAGGAATGGATACAGATTCAAGCGTTTTTTGTCCGTTATTGTAAACGACCTTTTCCGGGATCAATTAAACTCTTCTCCTTGCTCCCGCGAAGTCAGTGGTATATGTAGGTTTTGGATAAAGATATTCAGAAAATAATGTTTCAAATGAAATTAAAATTTAGCTGTTGCGGTATTCTTTTAAATAATTTGATTACTATAATCGGCAACCCCAAATGGTATCGAGCTGTGGTGGATTCACCTTTATTTTCATGCTAATTGGGTTTCTCGAGTGTGTCAAACTTACTCTGCTAAATATTTTGCTTCTCGAGCCCTTCATCTTAGAGCAAATTTTAGTATACGAAGTACTCGGGATTCGCTAGGACATACACACTTAAAATTTAACAACAAAAGCTACAAAGTTTTAATCTAAATTATCAAAAACTTCAATTGATCTTAATGAAATTAAACTTGGATTCGATAACTGTTAAATAATTATGATAATTAATTTATCTCAATGATTAGAATCAATTTATTTACCGCTATGATTAGTACCAATCTGCTTACATCTTTGACTCGTATCATTTTATCTACAACTTTAACAATTACCGTTTTATCTACATCTATGATCCGCACCAATATATATAACTGTGATTCGTACAAATTTATCTACCTCTATGATTGCTACCAATTTATCTGCATCTATGTATGGTTCGTACTAATTTATCAACAACTATGACCAGTATCAATTTATCTATCTCCATAATTAGTACCAATTTATCTACCTCTATGATTAATACCATTTTATCTACCTCTATGATTAGGGCCAATTAATCTACCCCAATGATTGGTAACAATTTTCTCTACCGGATTTTTGTTATAAGTTACAAATTAAACTACTTCTACTAAATATGTTTGAAGCCGTGCAGACGGAAACGGAGTTAAATTGAAATTTATCGAAAGTAAATTAATGATTCCCTTTAATTGTGACATTTTGTGACATTTTGTGACATTTTGAGGTTTAACAACCCCTTAATTTGAAAATTTCTTTAAATTTAAAATTACTTAAAATATTTTAACCTAACTTAACCTATCAATAGATACTAATCCAACAATACCTAACCCAACCTAGCCTAACCTAAAATAACCTAACCTAACCTAACCTATCCTAACCTAACATAAAATTAGTAAAACATAAATATAAATTAACATCCTAACCTGATCTAATCATTCTTATCAATAGATTCTTTCCTAACCACTATTTAACGTTATAATTAATTCTTACAATCTTTTACTACCGATATATTTTTAAATAATATGAAGAGAAATCTATCAAACTATATAATATATATATTGATAATATTTTTTTTGTATATGTTTATATATATAATATACAAATATAAGATATATATATATATATATATATATATATGGCTTAATATAATATCTTATATAAATTGTTAATATATTATTATATATAGTAAATATATTAGCAAGATTTAAAAAAATTTTTTTTTATCATAGATTAGCTTATTCAAAAAGAAAAAATTATTTTTTTTCTTTATTGAAGAAAAGCCCCAACGGGCAGATCAAGTGCAGAAAAAACGAGCAGGAAGGATGAGCTGTTGGAGAGAAAGTAATTAAAAATTAAGAGATATAAGGTTGGGTTGGTCAGATTTACCGATAGGAGCGAAAGTGGTGTATTTTAGAGAGAGACTAGTGGTGAAACATTATCGAAATGCAATAAAAGCTGAGTTAGTTCTATAAAAATTATGTTCGTAAGTATGGGTATAAGTGAAGTAGAACATCGGAACATGTATGTCGATAGGGTTCTACTATTTTTTAGAATGTAGAATAAATAGGTTTATAAATCGTTGAAGCAAATCGCTGAAAGTAATAAAGTATGAATATATTTCAGACCTATACCTTTTCACCACAGGAATAACATATGTGATTTACAGAAGGCCCACCATATCACGATAAAGTTGCTTATAAATAGTCAACTCAATATTAAAAAAATACATATTCCTTAATAGAGAATTAGAACATGGACCTCAAGATAATATATGGAATAAATATAAACAAATAGATATTATAAATACATTTATTTTTGTACAAAATAAAGTGGTCGCACATTATAAAAAAGCAGACATCGAAATCTGTTTTGTTAGGAGAATAAGTTTAGGGTTACTCAAATCTGTAGTAGGAATATAACAAAGACATTAATTAATAGAGTCAATCAAGAAAGGAGAAAGATTTTAGAGCCTACTACATTTGAAATAATGGAGAGAAGAGATAGAGAGTAATTAGAGACGTTTACAGGAAGTGTTTTTAATTTAACAATAGGACATACTTAATAGTACACTCAAATCCCTTTTAAGATTGATATTAGATATGATAAATTATTGAGGTAGGTTGATTACACTAAAGAATTAGTTGAACAGAGATAATATGATGACTATAAGACACAAATCTGTCAAGTGATCAAGATCACAGGAGAGAAGACTCGAGTGTTAGATGTGATAAGAAAGGTGGGTGTTCCACACTGACGGGAAGCAGAGGAGGTAGTACAAGGCTTTTAAAAAGACGGCGATGTCTGGTGGCGATATTGTCAAAATAGAAAGCCCGCCTAACAATCGATCCTTGGCACATACCTGCCACTATACCATGGAATCATGCGCAGGAATAGTTTCAAACTGTAGTTTACGAGAGAAACATTGTCCTTGCACTGACACCACAACACATGTAAACAGAGCCCCGAAAGAAGAGTTAGACTATAGTTAATATAATACGGAGGTACCTAATCGTGTGGTGGAGTTTGAGAGATAGAAAATTATACTATCATGACGATGGATAAAACGAGCACGCAGACGGTAAATAACACTAATACACATATATAGTTTTAATAATTCGAAATGATGAATTTCAAAGTTAAGTTCGATAAGATGAGGTGTATTATAATAACACATATATATGGAAAGATGAAAATTTTTTGAGAAACACCTATAAAATACCCCAAACTTAAAAAGGATGATGTGAATTCAAGACTGATAATTCCATACTCTAAAGTATTTAAAGAGAAGCTTCTGACTACTACTCCAGTCTAACGCGATGAAAATCCTAAACAGAAAACCTCGTGATATGTTAATTCGTTGAAGGGATGGCCCCGTCTTTTACTCTCTTTTTTAATCTTATCCTTTCTTCACTCTCGCCAGGTTGCATAACCATAAATGCAGATGTTATTTTTTTAGAAGGCGTAATGAATCTGAAGTTCTTGGGTGTTTCTTTAAACTAAAGCTAACTGCACAGGTTTTATAACACAGATGTAGCCATTAATATATTAGAGGGTGGGAGGAAAGCCTTAACCAATCTTTGCAATAGACGGCATAGAAGATTAGGAATTATAAAGCTTTTTATTCTTTAAAGAAAGCAGCTAGTACACACCCTATATAAATAAAAATAGGGTAAAATAAACCTAAATATCTAGAGGATTGGCAATTCCCTATAATAGGAGGCATTTCATATTTTTTTGATGAGATATTTGTACTTCAACATAGGTTATTTAATATAAGGAGAAGGTATAAATTCATGGAATAGTGAAAGTAATAAACGTCCCTTCCATAGATATAGTTTATAGCTCTTGCTCTAGTTAGGACTTAGAATATAAGTAGTTTACCATCGGAGCGCGAATATATCCACGCGTTCCTGAGGGCGTCTGTATCAATCCTTTGCTCCTCAAATTAATGTAACATTACTCTATCTTTTGGAAAAACTATATGGCACGGTATGAGGAATAATGATTAGGAGTCGAGTAAAACTCTACCATCAAAAATATTTTAACCAATGGGCAAAATGGAAAATTAAAACCAACACCTAGGTCCCTTGCCGCAGTTAAAAAGATATTGTGGGTTGAATGAATGTGTAGTGTATTTCTGGAGAGAGTATCTTCAGTGAAGATTTATACATATCTGATTCCTATAATAATTTACGACTACCGGTTAATAACATTGGAGACGAAGGGCATATTCTCCACACAGGACCGCCCAAGGTTCTTCATAGGACACAAGCGGCTTAATATACTTACACAATTCAGACAATACTATAGCCACCCTACACAAATATATATGATATTTAAACAAATACTGTTACCAATATTTAAGCATAAAGTTAACGTCATATGAACATAATATTTTAAATTTTTTATCACATAATAAAAGAATTATATACTATAATATTCTGTACTATACTATAATCTAATCTGTTCTAAGAACGATGCTAACATTTTAAAAAATTTTAAACTATGACTTTTAGGCCAATTCAATGAATAACACATTTATTGACGGATAAGAGAATTAATATATTGTATTATTTGCAATATAAGTGGTCGACAACATATATATATATTTCTATAACACGTTCAATATCTTATTCGAAAACAATTTAATTATCTAAGTAGGATAACTATCCAAATGGTCTAGACAAGGTAAATAACTTAGTGTTTCAACAAAAAACATAGCATAAAAAAAATTTCCCGTATACAGTAGAGCCAGCAGCAAGTGACTTTTAAATTATTGAGTAAGTTTTTGGTACTTAGGATTTTATGTAGAATTTTAATAAATTATCTAGTATTTGTTGGATTGGTTTTTGAGAAATTACTCTAAATATGTTACCTATGAATTTTTATTTGAATTTTTTTTGTTTTTTATAACAGTAATTGAGTAGATCAATCTTTTGATCTTACTATAATGTAGTAATAATATATTCCCGTAAAATGCATTTTTCCTTTTGGACATTTATTTAACTCTAAAGCTAAAATTTCTTTAAACATGCCATTTAATACCAAATACTATAATAACAAAATTTAATAAGAAATAATTAATATATTTAATAATATTATATTTTTAGCCATATATTTAAATATATATATATTATAATATAATTATATATATATATTTATATATAATAATTATTTAATTAATTAATAATATAATATTATATTAATTATAGATATAATATATATATTATATTTTTACTATTTATTTTTTATTAATATATATTTATGAATTTTATTTTTATAAATATTTACTATTTTTATTTTTTTTTTTATATATATTATTTATTATATTATACCCTTTTTATTCATCGTTAATTTTATTTCATTTTTAAATAATATTAAATTATTTTTAATAGATTATTTTATTATTAAGTTTATTTATTATTTTTCTATTAATTTTTTTGATATGCAATTCTAAAATTTTGGGTATATTTTTTAATATATTTGGTTATAAAATATGAGTATTTTTATTTATATTTATAATTAATATTTAATATTTTTATTTTAATATGTTATACTATATATATATATTATTATATTAATTATTACATTATTAATTAATATTTTTATATTTATTATTAATTTATTTTTTATTTATTTTATTTTTATTATTTATTTATTATTTTTTTATTAAATAAAACATATTTATATTATTATATTATTATATATTAAAATTATATAATATATATATTATTATTATATTATTATTATATATTATTATATTAATTATTATTTATATATTATTATTAATTATTTATTATTTATATATTATTAATTTTTAGAACCTTGATATAAAATCAGGTATGATATTTACTGGAAGAATGACTTTAGGTCGATGTCGAAACCGTCAATGGCAATAAAAATATTAAAGTTTGTGGGCCTGTCATATTACCCCTGTTTTCCATATATACCCCGTCTACCTAAAGTTCTCAGTAGTGAGAACGATATTACACCGCCATATCTCTCAAAACACGCACTCGATTACCGAATACTTATCTTAAATAATCGATTTAAATAATTATAATATATAAAATATCATGATAATTATAATGATTAGATATATTAATTTTGTATTACTAAGCTATGATATAAATACAACTTAGGAATTGTATTTATCTCTGATAGTCAAACCAATTAATTTAATTAGTATAATTTATTTCATATATTTGGTTGCGCACAGAGCCTGTTGCAATTTTGGAAGGTGGTTACATTCCCACCTACACTAAAAATATAATGTCCTGACGCTCTCGACTGATTTGATATGAAAGGGAAGGTTATAAGGGTTGTTATAAATATTCTGGCTGCCAGCACTGAAATAAATAATGGAATAATAAACTTGGCCTCACATTTACTTCTATGCAACGCCACATGAATAAGTAATAATCTCTTCTTGTAGGCAAGCATTTTACTTCACCATGTTATCGTCATAAGATGACCCTTCAATGCTTCTCTCTTACCGGTGGCAGGATGTTTGAATTTTTTTGCCACTTCCATAATTTCGCGGGCACTGATGGACTGGAGTCGTCTTCTAGTTATATTTAACGTAATGAAGTCCGTGTCCGTGATGGTAGTTCACCTTTGAAGAGTGAAATTGAGCGAGATTGTAGCATTATGCAATTTTTTTGGACCTATTGTATTTATATTGATAAGTCTATTAACGAAACTCAATACAAAATCCTCGTCATCTTTAGTAGTTTTTTATTTGCTGAAAAGCCACCGATTAGTGCCACTTTAGTGCTGTGCCATAATGGTGGTTTGCTATTAGATTAAGATATGCGGCTTCTCCCAGTGACTCTTTTTTTTTTGTCATCGAACGAGCATTAAGCCCTCTCGGTTTATAAACTATTAAATTCATTACTAGAAGTAGCTTTACACCGTCGGAGATTGCCATTCTTTTAAGCAGGAATTTTTCAGCATAATTCATCAAAACCAATATTGCTTGTAAATTGTTTAGCATATTCCCTTATTATAATTATTTGGAAGTTATGATATTGATTGGACTACAGATTTTAAATTATACATACTTTCATACTTAATCCAAATAGTAAGAAATATTCGTTATATATTTATAACCATAATATCTATAGATATAACCTGATACCTAAGTAAATAAATTATAGAGCTGATACTTGCAACGATACCGATACTTTTCGGTACATCCAACCTATATCAAACATAGATATATTCATTTATACATTATCAAATATAATATTATTATATTATATATATATATAATATAATATACTTGAATGGGTTATATACGGATTATAGGACGGACCGGTATGGTAATAATACTCATACTTTATTTTGTACACATATACATAAATCTAACCGAACATACACTCGAATATTAAACAGTTACTACTCTTCCTAATATAAGTATACTATCATCCCCACTATACCTAATCATTATTGATAAGGGTTATTATAATTCATTTTCTATGATTAAATATTAAATTCTACAAATATTTTGGCTTGTATAAATAAACTTAAAAGCTTTGAGTATATTCACTTTTATCAAAAGGGAGATATATATTTATTGCATCTCTTTTGTTTTGTAAATGAGAAATGTACACTAGCTGTGAGGTAAAAAGTAATACCTAGCTACACTATTGTAAATACTATATACTTATCGTTATATTATTATAGTAGGTCAAGAATAAGTAATAAAATAAGTTATTTCATTATATGATATACATAAAGATGTAGATAAACTTAATATTTATAATACATAAATTATATCAATAGCCCTATAAAACAAATTTAATACTTATATTATCTACGTAATTCAAGAGTTATTTCCACTTTTGATAACTTCGAATATCATAATGTCAGTATGATGTTTTTATGTACTCCATATCTGAACATAAGACTCTTATATCAATCGGTCATTTTAAGAATAGTACTACAAAGATATTTATCATGTGAATCAGTATCACAAAGGTTTACAGTGCTATAACAGATGGTAAATATGTATGTTAGTCTTAGTATATCTCTGTTAATCTATTTTTTTGACACTCATTTTTATATATAAGCTACTTTTGAGGGCATAAACTATATTCAATTCACAACTAGTTATATACATCTTTTAAATTGATATTGTATACTCGATTAATCATGTCAGAAGTGTCTTTTTGTAAACACTCAAATACTGAACAAGACTCCTTCATCGAATTTTAGAAGCCAAAAAAGAACTTTCATATGGATTATTCATATAAAAGGTTTTTCGCTAACAGTAATAGGTATATAATAATTATTTTTATAAAAATATATAACTATTAAAGTATATAATCAAAGTAACAATATGAAATTTTGTTTTGTGATTATTTTATTATCCAGAAAAGTTGTCAATATTTGCAATAATATATAGCATGAGTATAATATCTAGTGAGTTATTATCTAAAAAACTTGAAGAATCTATTATTATCTCCAAGCAAGTGCAGAAGTTGTTTCTGTCAATCAGATAAATGGAAAGCCACCGGTGTATAGATGGTAGATTAATGGGTAACGAGATTACCACATATTAGATATTGATTATCATGCAGATAAAATGACTTACAGGCGCTAACGTCACATAAGTTCACGCGAGGTTCCCACCCGCTATAGAACGGAGAAAATTTTTGCAAACTAAAGACTCTTTAGATAGTAACTCTTAAGGAGATATCCCAGTTAGGTAGTTACGTTTGTGTTGGGTTCGTTTAGAGAAACTTTAACATTAATAACGTTCGATATACTCTAAGTGGAAACAAACAATCAACAACGTAATGCGTTGCTAAAATGATAACCAAGCTTATAATTATATCAAAAAAAGCAAAATTGCATATGAGGCCTTTCCCTCAAAATCGTCTTTCGTATCTACAAGTTCAAATTATAGGACGAGAGACGAAGTCGGTTAGGAGAGGGCTATTTTCAAAAGTTCCATATCTAAACATTTTCTCAAACTACGTCGATTCACCCATTCTTCAACAACTGACACTATGTTAAAAAATTGCTAGAGACAAAAATCTTAAATACTAAAATTTTTGGCCATCCCTCGCAATTCATCGAGTTTATAACCATCTTGCGTTGAAGATAATTTTGGTATTGCTAGGATTTATATCCGGTGGTCTGAGCAGAGATTTTAGTTCTGCGCGAGTAATATTCATAAATTGGAATAATATCCGACGTAACACATAAAATTTGATACAAGACAAAGATGCGGTAGAGAAAACCAATGTATTATGGCTTGCTTTACCGGATATCGCTACATGCACGAGAGCGTGTTATCCAACATTCGCACAGTTCCAGTCGGCTTCTATTCTTAAAATTGTGTCTTAAGACTTCACACATAGACCATCCATATAAAATAACTTATTATTATGATAATAATAAATTAACATAATCACCATATAAATACTAATATACAGAATTAATTATGTAAATAATAACTTATATCATCTCATATAATATATATCATATTATATATAATTAATATTATATATATAGTTATAATAATAATTATTATTAATATATATATTAAATATATATTATATTATATATTTTAATCTATGATGTAAATTTTAGAGTTTGATACATAATATATGACAGAAAAATTTAGATTTAACTGGACCTTATAACTTTGCCCAATATTGTTAAAAGGGAGGTTTATTATGCCATTAACTCAAGATATAAATTTTTCTCAAATGTTATTTATAATGTTATATATTCATTAACATACAAATATTAATTTTCATCTGTAGTATATCCAATATAATATATATAATATAATAGGTAACTATAAATAATATTAAAAAATAAAATTAGTATCTTATAAATTCCAAAACATCTGCAATACGAATCTAGTGGAAATTTTAATATCGTGATTGAGTGTCACTCTTCTATGTGTATTTTCTTTTGCAATCTCATCATCTGATAAATAATGTCTAATTTCAATTTTTGTGACAAAGACTAAATATATTGAAGGCTTGCGAGACACAGTGAGGAGACGCTTTCACAATATACAATATTCTTTTTTCATTTAGTTCTTTTGTTATATTAGTTTTTTTTTTTAATGGATGTTTTTTGATGATAGTTATTTACAGTTTTATGAGATTTTTTTCATTATGTAGGTCAAGGATATTTTTCAATTTTAGTAGGCTTTGGCACATGGTTTCATAGGTATGGGTTACTTAGAAGGATCGGGTAATTTCAAAGAAGTTTCAAATTTTATACTATATAAAATGTTATTCCAGTTCCACAAATCTTGGTTGACATGCGCTAATTAACCTGTGTTGCGATTATGAAAAAGAAATTACTGGACACATTTTTTTATTTATAATGTTTTGCATATAATTTGGGAAAAGATTTAAGTGATTCAAAAATTTTTCTAATAATAAACATAGAATCAACATATACGTCATGATGGCGCTTATAAAATTATATATATCATTAATAAAAATAATTAATAATATAATAATTAAATAAATATAATATTAAATAATATAATAATATAATAATTATACATAAATATAATATAAATTAATTCATAAATATTAAAAATAAAATAATAAATAATAATTAAATCATACATTAATATAATTTATAAAATAATATAATGATAAAATATATTACAAATAGATTAATATAATAATTATAATAATAATTATATAATATATATATATGTATAAATATATAATTAATAATTATTATATATAAAATAATTAAAATATTAATAAAAATAAATATAATATAAAATATTAAATATACTAATTAATTAATAATATAAAATAATAATTTAATATTTTCAACACTTTGTTACAGTGACTCTTGTCAACTAATTACATGTATCAATTATACTTGTTATAATTTATTTTCCTTTTTCTTTAAAATTAGAGGTCAATTTCTAATACGTGAATGGTGAGTGGTGTAAAGACCCTCATTAGATTACTATAGAAAGAAGTAAATAAAGTGGAAATTCTTAATACACACTGTGAGGAGTGTATCGCACGTAACTCACCATCTTTGGGTCCAAGAAGGTCACTGTTTAATTTCCTAATAGTCACTCTTGTGCAGGCAATATTATCACCTTTTTTCTCTTAAGGAATAAAAAGTATTTTCAGGCTTATGACACGTGTGTCGTAATCAGTGTTACTCAGGTAGATGTCTGTGAAACTTATCATGCAACGAAACGAGTTCTTTCACGACCACTATTGTCACTTAAGTTGATACTCACAATTAGTGATTATCACAATTTTTGTCATATCAAATATAATAGTTATAATTTCATACAGACTATAGATATTCGGTAGAGTAGGAAAGCATCGGTATATAAATATATGGTTTCTTATACATCATTGTCTCTACAACTCATGGTCTTTGCTCTCGACTAAGATGGAGTTCTGTGTAGTAAAAGATTTATGAGTTATTAATATTAAGGAGTACTCGTTGGTATCTGTACACTAAGATCATATTAATTCACTTATGATTATGTATGTTCAAAGTAAAGTTAAAACCACAGCGAATATTAATTTACGTCTCTGTAGAACAAGGTTTTTATAATATGGTTTAATGGGTTATTGAATTTTTTGAGAAAAAAATATAATATGATTAATAATATTGCTAAAAATATTTCTTTTTTGAGATATTGACATTAGTATGACACTAAAAAGCAAACGGTTAGAGATACATAAATACTCTCACATATCATGATAATACAAGGCAACATCTAACATAATTACTCGCTAAAGTATTACACTTATAATTTTTAATATATATATATAGTACCTCCAAGAAGAGGAAAGGCGAACTGTGAATTTCTTTGCTATATCCTATGAAGTGTCTTATTTTTGTGTTTTGTTTGTGTGTTTAGACAATATATCTTTAAGTTCTATCTTAATATGTGTATCTATATGATATTATACAACTTCAGTTAGCATGATTAAGGATTGAGATACATTGATTTAATGAAGACTAGTGGAGAGATGTATAATCTGAGAAATTATTGTAAATAAAGAAATTGAAGTAGTAGTTTACCTGAGATTATTATTAACATAATAGATAGAAAAAAGCTGTAGCATAACTGGTTTCGGAACCTATACTCAAATTCTGTCTCCCAACGATGTAGCCAGCAATGTCCGAGAAATAACAGTGATAGACTTTATATATAAGATCTGGGTAAATTTATTATATATACTCGCACAGAGTATATTGGTGAGTTTTAAATGCAAAATTTACTATAGGATCATCAGTTCTGGTAGCGTTATTTGTATACAGTCTCGAGTTTCCAAAAATAGTCAACATGGCTTGCTGTTGTCTGCAGCATTATTGGTTAGTTTTTATATAAGTCTTCTACTATATTCAAATAACACAAGGTAGAAGAGTGAAACTAATTATTTTGAGATATTATATAATAGTGTATCGTAACTTTGATAAAATACTAATTCAGTTTGAATTGATAGACTGTGTTGTCATGAGCACTGTAAGCGCAAATGAAAGCGTAATCTTGCGCTTTCACATAATTAGAAAAAGACTATGATCAGGCTCCCACTATATAATTACACTTTATCACATTTCGTATTAATCTAGAGTCATCTTGTATATTTTAAAAGAAGTGCAAAAGCGCAAATTTGCGCATAAGACTAATTTCTATTATATATGTATTTGCTGCTTATCTATATTCATAATTAATTAAATAATAAACTGGCCTTTATATATTAGCAAAATGTGGGCTCAGGGATATAAGGGAAGATATATAACTAGTATAGGTAGCTAGATTATGGGGAGTTAGGTGAAGTTTATTTATGAATATTATATATTAATATTAAGGAAACTATAATTAGTTAATTTACGAATACCTCACGATAAATATAGGTTTAGTGAATATCTTGTAAACTTCTAAAGACTAAGTTTCCACAGGTAGAGCGTTCATTATAATAATAATCACTACTAACTATATGAATATGCCTTTTATAGTAATAAACCTAGACTACTACTCATCAAGATAATTATATAATAATAATATATATATATATAATATATAATAATAAATATATATAATATAATATATAATTAAAATTACATATAATAATATTATATTATAAAAATATTAATATATATATATATATATAATATTAATATAATATAAAATATAATATATATTTAATATATATATATATTTTTATATATATATATATATTATATATTATATATATAATATATATATTATTATATATATATATATATATATATATATATAATATATATATAATGCCTAAAACAGAAGTTACCCCGCATTCGAAAACTAAGATAGGTACATCTAACTATTAATAAAAAATAGTAATAATTAAAGTCAAATTGGTTGTACAAATAATGCCAAAAAAAAAAAATTACTTTTTTTTTGTATTATTTTTTAAAGCGAGAATAAACTAATATATATTACTCTAATAAATAAAACTGAATATACATAATATCCTGAACTTATCAATATTATAATGTTCAGTTATACATAGTTCTTTTAGGTATAGGCTCTGAGAGCCGAATCACGGTGTGAGGAACAGAGGGGAGGTGAACTGTATTTTATGTCCATACTACCGTAGGGAGGGGGCTCAGGAGGAACCTATACCCTACAGCACCCTAAATAACAAAAGCGCCGGGGTTATTTCCGTGAAGATACCTATCCCCGGAGGGGGGAAATAGTATCTACTATACCCGTGTACCCCAGGAGGCCGTGAGGAGACCCCGACTCTTATGCAATTCTATATGTACTCCTGATTGCCCTGGGATTTCTCATGTAAGATTTACAAAAAGCTGTGGGTCATAATTAGTAAAATATAATTTTTTAGCTTCTACGTGTATAAAAAAAAATGTATTAATATTAGTTTCATGTATCTATAGTATGATTTTGGTGAGAAGATAAAATAATTAAAAATAATAGAAATAAATAATAAAATTTTATTTGCATATTTTACCATATCACTAAATTTCATACACGTCATGATTCCTATATATGTTTAATCAGTTTTCTTGTGATTGAGGTTCTATAGTTTTCGAATATATCATAGTAGTAAACTTTACTTTAAGTTATCACCATATATATATATATATATATATAATTAATTAATATTAATATTAATTATTAGATATATTATATATATATATATATAATATTAATATATATATATATATATATTATATATATATATATTATATAAATAATAATATATATATATTATATAATATTAATAATTAAATAATTAAATATATATATAATATACATATATATTTATATAATAATATATATTAATATATAATAATATATATATATATATTATACTTATTATATATATATTATATATATAATATATAAATATTTTAGTAGTGATTTAAAATATTTATTCCGTAGACAAGAACAATGAATAGTGGCAAGACGTATTCCGCGTTTTACTAAGCGCAGCACTAGTAATTAAAATATATACTTGAGCACGTAGCTATACTAGATATCAAGTTTATAATGAAGGCATTATTAAGATGATGTGATTTCAATATCGGAGTTATAAGTATTGTCAATTTCGTTATCGATATTGGGTATTTAAGCGATGAAGACGGAAACTGACGTAGAACTTGAGGCTAACTAAGTGTATATATATATATTAATATATATATATATATATATATTAAAGTATATAATATATATATATAAATATATTATATACTATATATAATATATAAATCACATCATTATATAATATTTATAATATATATATATTTATAATAATATTATATATTATATAATATATATATAATTATATATTATATTAATATTAATATATATATATTATTAAATATATATATAATTAATATATATTATAATAATATATAATATATATATATATTATATATATATAATAATATTAATATAATATATATATATAATATATATATATATTATAATATAATATATATAATATAATATATAGATATTATATAATATATATTAATATATATATATATATATAATATAATATATATATTATATATATATATATATTTAACATATTAATTAATAATTAATATATATATAATATTAATATAATATATAATATATTTATAATATATATTTAATATATATATATTATATATATTATTATATATATATATTATATATATATAATAATATATATATATATATATAATATTATATAATATATAAATTATATTATTATATATAATATTAAAATATTAGACTTATTACTTAATACCGTATAGATATAAATCTCATTATCTTAAAATTATAAAATAGTAAAAGGATATCAAGTGTCTTTAAATGATAAGAAAAGGTAAATATATAGATTATAAGCAATATTTGTTTCTTTATATATACTAGGAACTCTATTTAATAATATTAACATAATATTAATATATATATATAATATTATATATATATATATATAATATATATATATATATTATATATATATATTATATATTATTATATTATTATATATATCTTATATATACTATATATATATATTACTATATATATATATATATATATATAAATAAGTATAATAATTTTATTAATATATAATTAATATATTATAATAAGTATATATATATATTATATATATATATATATATAATATATATATATATATATATATAATATTATATTATATAATATAAAATATATTAATATTAATATTATATATATATATATATATTAAATATATTATATTATTATTTATATATATATATTAAATATGACTATATATATAATAATAATATTAATATATATATTATTAATAATTAAATATATATAATATATATAATATATAATATATATATATTATAATATTAATAAGTATTAATATATTATATATATAAATATATTATTTAATATATATATATAATATAATATTATAACTTGTATATTATCATATTTCCATTCATAGAATTAATATAATTCATTTATATAAATATATATAATATATATCTTATATCATTAATAATATATATATATATATATATATCGACATATATAAATATATATATACAATATATAAACATATCTGGTCTAAATATATATCTATAATCTAACTTTATATTATTTAATATAATAATTTATTATAACAGCTAAAAATATTATTTTATATATCACCTTCTCATTAATATTATTTAATCTAAAAATTATAACAATAGCCTACAGGATATAATGGTGATATACAATTGTAATTAGGACATATAAATGCTCGGTTTACGAAATTTTTTAGTTGCGCTATTAAATGAATATTTTAAATATGTCGATGGCCTCGATTAAGTCCTCTGATCTATATCTAAAAAAACTACCAAAAGCTATACATTTGCTAAGGAAAAGGTATTATATGTCAATGTTTGAATCTTTGTCAGATGTTTAGTTTAAAGAAATTGTATTAAATATAATAATAATAACTATAAATTAATAATATTCAATAAAACACATGCAAATGCTTTTAATTTTTATTTTTTAGAGCATATTAGTACATAATAGGGACATAAATAATTGACTCCCATATATATAATATTAATATTATATTTATATATATATATATAATAATATTAATAATATTAATATAATTAATTAATTATAATATAATTTATATAAGTATATTATATATATTATATATATAATTTAATATTATGTTATTTAATATTATATAATAATATATATATTATAATATATATTATATTAATATTAATATAATATAATAGTAATATATTAATTATATTTTATATATATATATATATATATTATATATATATAAAACAATAATATATAAATTATATATATATATATGATCATATATATATTATATTATATATATTATTATATATATAAATATATATATATATTATATATATATAATAATATTATATATCATAATTAAATATATATATATTTTATATATAAATATATTAAAATAATTAAATATATATATTATTAATATATATCTAATATTATATATATATATATATATTATATATAATATATTTTATAATATATATAATTAATATATATATATATATAATATATAGTAAATATATATATATTATATAATATATAATATAATATATTATTAAAATTATATATATATATATAATATTAATACATAATATATCTATTCCCTTATATATAAAGTAAGGTTAAACCTCTGTAATGATAATTCCCATGAAAAAAACGGGACTTTAAGTATTATATCTCCGGGTAGACATATACATTTGTGATAGCTAGTTTTAACATGCTATCAATATTATCCTATTATAATAAAGTTTTAAACCAAATTATTAATATATCTTAGCTAACTCATCTGTTCTATGTCTGACGTG
The DNA here is from genome assembly GCA_015478945.1 of Trachelipus rathkii. Taxonomy (NCBI): domain Eukaryota; kingdom Metazoa; phylum Arthropoda; class Malacostraca; order Isopoda; family Trachelipodidae; genus Trachelipus; species Trachelipus rathkii. The sequence goes on from JABUQX010035111.1 coordinate 33,664, forward strand.
TGTCTTAATACCTCGGTAACGGTTTTGCACTACATCTTTTTGTGAGTGAGTGTATATGGGCAGGTTTACTATCTCCACTCGTTACGTATTTTGCGAATGCAGTAAATATACTATGAAACAGTCGGAACTTACTATCAAATTATATGTATGTGGAAACGTTAACAATCCGTCACCACTGTAGTGAGAGACTTTGAGCTTATCTTAACAAGCTATGGGTGAGTTACTTCTATCGAGAACTATGGTTTTTTAAAGTGGCACAAAGCTTTATCAATAAGAGGGCCGTAGGAAATATATTGAATAGACATACTACTATACGAGAGTTGGTATGTGAATACTACATAATCATGTCAAACAATGACGATGATAAAATGGTGAATTATTGTTAGAAGCTAGTAAATGGAAGAGATAGACCAGCGTGGTTAACAGTTAATTAAGAAGTATGATTGCCAGAAAGAACTGTGAGTTTTAGATAAAATATTATAGCAGTTCAATAGAATCATTTATTTAAACGTAACCATTTGGTCAACTAATGTGAGAATGAATTTCAGCTAAAAACTCTAATATTGCTATGATATATTACAGTATTCCATTTTGTAGAGAGAGTAAAATAACAAGCGGCACACTTATTTTGTGTAGGGTGTTTTGTGGTCCGAGCTGTAGGAGTACACAGGAGGCGAGAAAACAGGGCGAGCAGAGAAGAATTACGTTTTTCACACATATCTCAACAATGACCCGAACCTCAAAAGTTTGAGGCGCGATAGATGTTTTGTTGCAGATGAAAGGATATACCCCTACAACAAGGCATGAATACCAATCCTTATTGAGCACAAATACCGAAACCAAACACGGGCAAATTGTGGAATGCAGACAAATTAACAAAAAAAAATTCTCTCTCGTCAAGGAAAAGAGCAGAACGGATATCACGAGGCACGAACACTCTCTCCAAGGGTGAAAACACTGAGAGATGTGCGTGTAATTAGTCCTACCGCCCGTGTTCGACAGCCCCAATGGTATTGGGTGCACAAGGGATTTTGCGATAGCTCTCTCCACATAGAAGATTAGAGAACCGTGAAAAATGAAAAAAAAAAAAAAAATCTTACATACTTTGTCCAATAAACGATCCAAATGCAATGATGAATTCGTATCCAATTGCTTTTCTAATACCACAGAGTCCAAATTTTTTACCAGCTCTATTTAAAAGAAAATATCTATTAACAGATTTCGATATTGTTTCTGGAATACTAAAAACTTTTTATTTTTATTTTACCTAACACATTCAATCTCATTTTGGATTTAATGATTAATAAATAATATTTGAAACATTTAAAATTTTAGTTGGTAATAGAATGTTCCAAATTTGTTACCATGTCACTAAGTTACTAATTTACCAACTCATTATATGAGGTAAATCAGCTTAGAATTTATAATTACTTATTTAAAGTTTTTATACCTATTAATAGGATGGTACAGAGTGTTTTAGAGAAATAGAAAACTTTAAAACGAGAATAATTAATTGGCAAAGGCGCGTTTGCATATTTGAATAAGGGCTTTCACCGTGCCTCTGACCTCTTCCAGTTATATAATCATGGAACAGTGGAAGTCGAAAAAAGTCCACTTCCACCTGAATTGTTTGCTAATAAAACAACCTTTTTGATCTTTCGTTGAAAAAAATCATTCTTGACAACGCAAAGTTCTGCTACATAGAAAGAAAGAAAGCCACTGTTCAGTGCGCTTTGTCATCGTATAGCGTTATAGGTCTTATTATTTTTTTTAAAAAGTGATTGATGCCTTCCGAAGAAAGTTATATTTACTAAGTATGTCTCCGTACTGGAAATCTTTGTTAGGTAGAAGCTAAAAAGACATTTCCACAAGTAAATTAAAACCTCTTTCCAACAAGATCAGTCAGTGTCAAGATCATAAGAAATATCAAAATAAGAAGCACAACAGTTATTTGGCAGCTGCATAATTTCAAAATCGGTGAAAGTTCTTTGCCCCAAAGTTCTACAGACCTTGTAGTGTCCGACGTTTTAGTGAGATCACATTAAGAATAAGGCACTGTAGTTAACCAGCAACAACTGAAGAACCAAAATCTAAGGTTTGAAGGGAAACCCTGTTGAAATGTTATGGTGAATAATGCACAGCATCTCAATAGACTGCAAGAATGAGAGCACTGAGCTTGAAATTATTTAAAAGTGGTTATCTTTAAGACATAAATGTTGGGTATATAATATGAAAAAGCAAACCCTGTACGATTAATTGTCATTAATAAATAAATTTATAAAGAATATTTATCCTTTCATATGTTTTTTTTGTTTAGGCTGTAAAATTTTGGAGAAGTAATTGAAATCTAAAAATTATAAATCTCCAAAACTGTATGAAAAAAGGGGTTTGCTTTTATAAGCGTTTGCTACTAAAGACCAATCCTCATCACCTATGAACAATAAATTAAAGATTTGTCATAACTTTTAGTAATATTACGGCAAAAAGTGTAGAATGTTTTATTATTTTTCATTATTGGACAATTAAACCAATGATTTAATTATTCAGCAAGATATAAAAATAGCAAAATTTAATTTTCACAGGTTACTTCAATAAAACAATATCCGATAAATCATAAATCCAATATATCAGGATAACAATCATGCGAACTTACAAAAAAAAAATTAGGAAAATTATATAACAATAAATGTAGCTATTACATTCAAATATACTTTAAACATAGTCAGAACATCCACAATAGCTTAACCCAAACTTTTATAAAACTATATTTATGAAGAATTAAATTTTATCTTACGTTTGACGAAGGATCTTGGAAATTATTTTCGAAACGACAATCATGACTAGTCCGAATGCAAAAGAACATCCTATTCCAATCCAACTCTATATATATATATATATATATATATATATATATATATATATATATAAAGATAGAACATATATATATATATGTAATATATATATGTAAATATATATATATATGTAATAATATATGTATATATATATCTTTCTTTCATATATATATCTACTCTATATATGTATAACAATAACTCACTCTTGCTCTATATATATGTTAAAGACGAACATATAATGGGAAGGGTAAGAAGTGCTGCCTTCTCGGGATTGAACCACCGCCATGTTTCGACTGAGGACAATATACCGGTGCGTTACGATCGAGCCTCCTCCAACGACAAAAGTTGGATTCAAGAACAGTTATAAACAGGGACCGATCTCCAGTCAAGGCGACATCATACCAGTGTCCGTACTGTCACCATCACTCTGAACTACTGTATTGGCAGATGTTGAAGTAAGAGGCAGAGGATGGACCGGGCGCAGGCTATTGATATTGACGGGCTCGGTAACTATAGTATTCTTGAATCCCAACTTTGTGTTGAGAGATTCGTTTGCACCGGGCCTGTTATTCATTCGATCTGTATAACATTAATTCAACCCGAAAACATTAATCTTTACCTTCTAATACTCTGTTCTTTCTTTAACATCTTGCTACTCAATTGCGATTGTTATGCATTTAAAGAATTTTCTATATACTGTACCTGTATATATATATATATATATATATATATATGTAGCAATATATATGTATATATATATATGCTATGTATATACTTTATATATATATATATTAGTGTGGCCCTTATTTATGATTGATAAAAATTGATCAGTGACTGTTTTTTCTCGCTATCTCCCTGTTTGGCTCCATTTTATAAAAAAATATTCGCTCTAAAATTGCAGTTAGTCTGACAAAGAAAATGATGCCCCTGGGACTTTAAAAAAAAATTTTAAATCACGAAAAATGTCAGTTAAATATGCTTATCAAGCGAAATTTAAATTATATTCAATATTTCAACGTTAGTATCAAGTTTAATAAAAAGGGATACAAAATTAACCTAATCGTATCTCCAGAGTGACGTAATAAACGTCAACAAATAAGAGAGCACAGCTCTTAGCAGCTTTCAAAAAAAGAGACAGGAACGACAGATGTTCATTTCAATGACAATAATTTTGTTTCGGAATTCGGACGACTAACAACTAGAGTTGTTAAAAAACGTGTTTTTTTTAAAATCGTTTTTTTTTAACATCATTTTTTTTTTGTTTTTTTTTTGTTTTTTATTGTTTTAATTTCGTTTTGTTTTTTTTTTTGTTTTATTAAGGTCTTCTATTTCATCACGCCATTCCTGCATATTTATTATTTAATTGTTTATTATAGGAAACAGGGTGTTGCGGGATAGTATTTAAAGTTATTGCTATACATTAAATGGTTTAAGTTGATAATATCTGATAATTTTGACAATGGCTGGAAGAAAACAAACACCTGTCGATATTTGCTGTTAGGGAAAATCCATACATACCAAGGGTGAAGCCTCTGTAGGGTATTGGCTACACTTGGGTGGAAAATAATGGTTCAGAAGAACAACACATGCTGAATTGCCAAAATGCGGTGATGACATAAAAATGAAATCAAGGAATCAGAGAGTAAGAGTACAGCAAAATCAAAGAAATGGTGGACTGCAAAATAAAAAGATGACACTGTTCTATCACTATTAAATCTGATTATGTTTAAAATTGCTCAATGTAGAGAACAATAAAAAGGATCAATATATATATATATATATACTTTCTCTCTTATATATATATATATATATATATACTATATATGCCCCTATATATATATATATATATATAAATATGTATATATATGTAATATGTTTTTTTTTATATGTTATCTGTATCTTTCTTCTTCTTCATGTATTATTACTGGTATGTATATATGTATGTATATGGCAACATGTATGTATAGCCAGCCAGCAATATGTAACAACAACAGCTGTATATGTGTATGTGGGTATGCATTAGAATTTCTGGTTTGTCGCTGTAACAATATGTATGTATGTATGTATGCAGTATGAATTTGTAGCTTTTTTATAAAAACAATTACATACAAATACAATATACAAGCAAAAACCACGTGATTCATATTTTCTTCAGGTTCGGCTTTTCAGAAGGTCTAGGAAATGCTAGATGTGGATGAAAACAAAGTAATGGAGGGGAGTGATGATTTTTCCAGTCAGGGGACTTCTTCAGTATGGAATATCCCTGGGCTTCACTTTCCAACAATGTTTAGTGTGAAGCATGGTGGATTGGAGTTTATGTAAGCATTGCGAGATATCAAAAGCAGCCTCCCGAATTCTAGACCGCTCCTGCCACTTCAGCTGCAGAGAAGTTCTCGGCGGCCGCAAATATCACGGTGATTAAAAGAATCAGGCTCACAAATGAACATCAGAAAAACTATTATTCATCATAAGTTGAAATTGACAGAGACGGAGCAGCCAAAGCTTCCGGTACTTTCAAATTAATGTAAAGTTGGTAGTAGTAATTAAACGTCATCAAATTCATCACCATGAAACCATATACAACCAGAGTTCTCAGTCAGGTAGCTCAGGTTTTTCTGTAAGGATATTGAAGTCTGACAAAACCAAATCCCTAAAGACACCTCTGTCCATAGCTTTGAGTCAGAGTCTGACTCCTCCTTCTCTTCAACAAATATAGCATATGAGGATGAGGAATCAGATTTATCAGTAGAGGCCATGATTGGGAAACAGGTTTGAGGATTCAGATGCAGAAGCAGTAGAACATTAATTTAATGAGGCCTTGATGGTTTCTTAGAAATTTAATAATTTTTATTTAGGCCTTATCATACTAGTTACTAACTTATGGTACTAGTATATTCTTTATTTGTGTAAGTAAATATACATTATAGTCATATGACTCATTTCTCATATGATCATATTTATTCATGTACATTCTTCAGTTTTACGCTTCAAAAGGTAAATTAATGTTGAATAAACTTGGCATATTTTTTTTTTTTTTTTTTACTCATGTTTATTTCTAATATGCTTATTTTTACAGTATAATTATATAGGTAAAAAACTGTTTATAATTCTTTATTAGTTAAGAAATTTAATGAAATAAAGAAAAATAACATTAAAGTAAGAAATATATATTAAAAACAAAAAAAAAACAAAAAAAACAGGAAAATCAATTGTTTTTTATTCATCGTGTTTTTTTTAATAAAAACATGTTTTTTTAATAAAAAACGGTCGTTTTTTATTCACTTACATCTCTAGTGACAACACATTTTCGTGACGTGTAAAAGTATATTTACTTTGATATTACTCGCATGTTACACTGGATGTGAATTGCAATCAAATAAGCAAGTGCTAAAAGTATTATTTTTCAATCATCGTGAAAGTGGCAAACTAGCTTTGCAGGAAGTGGTGGTTTTATAGAAAAAGAACGAATTCCAACACAGGAGAAGAGAAATTGTATCCCAAAATTATTAGCTTTGTACAAAGAACGAAGACAATTACAAAATCACGCTGGTAGATCATCGGAAGCTCATAAAAAAGAGGAAGCAGATTTTGTAATGCAACTCGAGGATCAGTATGATATTACACATGCAAACGATTTTGACATGATCACTAATGAAGAGGATAAGTAGTTTTTGATTAATGAAAGGTTAAAAGGATGGCCGGGATTCATTTACGGAATTGAGTATGAGGAGCTTCAAAGAGAAAGAAGAGCTGCTGATCGAGATGAGACAGCCTTTATGAGAAAAAGATAAGTGATCGTGAAATTAACTATTACTTAAGTAACGTACTGTAAAAATTCTAATAATGCATTACTAATATATTTTGCACATTTACATTGCTTTATTTGATATTGCATGACTAAATCCTTTTCCTTTTTTTCACACAAGAAACTGCCAAATTGATAACATCGTCATCCTCAAACAGCAATTTAGAATCAGATTCCATTTTAGTATCAGTTGCTGGAAAATCCACTGATAATATTGAGCTAGAACATTCTCTCCAACAAGATATGGAAGTAAGACGGGAAGCCAAAGAGAAGAGCGGACGCCGCAAACTAATGACTACTAAGCATGTTGCGGCATTAAATAAATGTAAAATTAAAGATAGAGATGCAGTTTATATTATGTTTGCTACAACCTAGGCATTGGAATATAATGTCGATGATTTTGTCATCAACAAGACATCTGTTCACATTTTTAGGAGAAAAACGCGAAGAAAGGGAAACTGAAATTGTGGCACTTCAAGGACACCAAAATGGAAGCTGCTGTTGTGCATTGGGATGGTAAATTAATACCAGCGTTAACAGGTAAAGACACCATGCATAGATTTTCTGACTTTCTAATGGCGTTACTGAATAACTTCTTAAATGGCCTGTATTACAATCTGGAACTGGAAAAGAACAGGCATATGATGTTTGTGAAATTCCTGCAGAATAAGGTCTCCAGAAATACGTTAAAGCTTTGATTTTCGATATGATAGCAACGAATATAGGAGGTTCAGATTAACTTCTCAAGTGTTTGGTTTTCATGATTGTCCAATATTTACAATTTATATAAACACGAACACTTTAGGAATAGAATAAGGTTGGCAAGAAGTTAATAGTGAGATGCACACGATTGAGACAAATAACATATTGAAGAACGCAAAACTTTATTACTGAGAAATATTGTTAAGCTATTGATCTGCATTCAATTTTAATACCTGGGCGGGGCGGGCGAGGCAGGATTTTCGGACGAATTCGTGTATTTAAAAAAGAAAACAAAGAAACAAAAGAATGATTAATCAGAACTCCCGGATGATTCCGATTCCGATTTCCGATTCATTCCGATATTTCATAAGATTCGAACGGGCTGACTTGCTGTTTCTTCTGGGGACGCAACGAATTTGCAACCGCGGGAGTTATTCATTAATTGTGTAGGGCGGAAATTGTGTACTTGCCTGGTATGATGGGTAATGGAACATTGATTGAGCAGGAATGTATTCAGATGATTGACTTGATTCCCGTGTGTAATGATTAGCTCTAAAGGGTAATACAATTGTTTAATGGGTAACATTCATTTGAACTCCAGGTAGTGTTCGACCTGGACTGAGCGAACTTTTACATCATCATTAAATAAGCAGTTGATAATGCCCATTGCCAATATGGTGCTCTTTGACGGACTTTTATAAAGTACGATGTTCCTATTTCACCTATTTTTTCCATGAATTGTAAGAGGTCATTTTCAATCGTCTGCTCAAACTTAATAAATACGCATTATACCACCGAGTCCGGAAGTCTTCGAATATTTCTAGTAGACGTTTTAAGGGATTGGATTAGTTCTTCTCTGGAAGGGGAATCGGTAGGAATGGTTCATTTAGAAGGAACTAGGATGAGCTAACGGTTTTAAAAACAGTTAGGAGTGAGAAATATATCATTTTCCGAAGAAGTATATGTTTAATGGTTCCTGAATTGATACATAGCAATGGTTGCAAGCTGTTCGATGAAATCCGAAGTATTTCCAATTTTAACGTCAACAGTCTTATAGAGACATTTTTAAACAGTCCGAATTGACCTTTCCCACATACCATCAAGCTGTAAGGGGTAAGATTGCGGAGATATGTTAATGTGATTTTACGCAAAATTCGGAACCCAACTCTGAATACAAACAACTGGCTCTGATCGAGCATCCGCATTTATAAAGATCGGCATTGTGGCTAGATACAAAATTCGGGAGCTCCAAACTAGCCAAAGCGTTGGAACGATTGATCGAATGCCCTAGCAGACATATCTGGGATAAAGATCAAATAGTACACGAGATATTCGAGGCCAGTGAAGAAGAAATATATTATTTTGTGACGGTTGGGTGCCTTAATTTATGAAAATGTTTGAGTAAAATCACTACATTGAAAAGGACGATGAGAATTGATTTGCGTTTGTGAAATTGTAAACTCTGGATTAGAATAAGAGAACGCTGTTGAAGCTTGTACAAGTAACACAATTCCGATAGAACTCTTTCTTTTGGGTTGTTGTACGTTATCGAAATCGGTATGTACTCGGGTAGTGCATTGAATGCCCAAGAATGTTGTACTGACTGTGCGATCTCTGACAATCAGGGTGGTAAGATGACTGGGATGCCAAGGACTACATGGCTGACATCTCGACTATGTAGTAGGCGGAACAACGTCTTATTTTATAGACCAAATCGTCAAAGAGTCAGGCGAGAAATGTAAAATAGCCGTGGGTTGACGAGTTGTCCGATTCGATCTCTCCTCAAAAACCGAAGCTTGACAGGAAACTTTCTGTTGCATAACTCTTGGCAATGAAAGTTTGGTAGCTTTCTAGTCATTGTTCATAGGATCGATGGAAAATGCCGAATTTGTGAGTAACAGCACATCTTGCTTAACAAAGTTGCAAAGGGAAGAATAGCTTGGTCTAATAATAAGGGGAATGGGGCTTGAATGACTGTGAGGTAGTGTGAAGCCCTGTCCTGTACACTCCTTGTTTTGTCTGATAACTAGCAATACACTGGTCGGTTAGCAAGCTGGTCCATTCTCCATAGTTTGAAGCTTCTCCAGTGCAATGTCACGACCACAGGACAGCAGAGTTTAATAGATCTGCAGGGTTTTCATCTGTTTTGACGTAGTTAAGAGAGAATCGGTATTGAAATTAATGTTCCCATAGGATGAAACTCTCTTAAAGTCCTGTATAGATTCCGTAAAGAAAATTCTGTTTTGTCCTGCTTACGCTTCCAGCTACCCATTGAAGAACGATTTGGAGTCAGAAGACGTTGACCTTACTAAGTCCAACCTCGGTTGAGGCTAGTCACGAATCTGCGGAATGGATTTAAGCGCACGGAAAGAATGGATAAAGCTCTAAAACAAGGGAAGAGGTTTTCCTCTTGAAGAAGGAAGCTTTATAATTCCTGGCACATTAGAAGGACGTTGTTCTGGGGAGGTGAAGTAAGCCGCAATCCCATAGCTCTTGTGACTAGCATCGCAAAGATGTTAAGGGGTTTGCATTTAGTGTCGATGAGGTATCAAACAACTAAACGATTGAACGAGTAAACTCTTAAGAGAGTCAAGATCGCCCTTCTTATTTATATGTCGTCTTTTATTTTAAGATACGATAAGAGTCATGCCCATATTTGTATTCTTCCCATATACGTCCTCATCAATAGTGAACCTCTAAGTGACATGGAAGAAACAAAGAAAGAGGACAATGATTCTAATTAACTTGGAAACACTTTTAAGTTTTGAGCTGCACTGATGATAACTCAAAAGTCTGCGAATCTCAGGGTGTCATTACCAGGATGGTAAAGATAACCTAGAACTTTTTCCTCTTAGTTAGAAACAATTAAAACAGTTATCTGTTATTTTTGGCCTTGAGATCTGAATGTTAGCTGTTCAAGAAAACAAGTTGACTCTTCTCAACTTCTTTGAACTGATGGTGTAAAAGGTTCAGTCTCTGGACGAAGTGAGTGGTAAAAAAATTATCTAATAAAGATTTTTATTTGGAAGACGAGAGACTAATCATAAGGATAGTTATGCGAATGTTGGTGTCCTAATAACAGCTCCCAAATATGTAGGGAGAACTAGCAAGTCCGAATTATTGGTTGCGTACCGAAAAACAGCTGCTTCTTCTTCAAAGACAAAACTTGGTTACGATCACTTTCTGGCTTGAAGTGATTTGTAGAAACTTTAGATATGTTCGCAACAACCACATATTTATTATATGTACCTAGATAGCTAAAGAAGACGAAGAATAAGAAGAAGAACAAATCTATACCTGGATAACAGGCCTGATTAAGGGAAGGAGCTCCTTTTGTTAAAGACAATTGAATACAGGTCTTATCTTGGTTGATACCTGATAGCCATTCTTATGAAGCTGTGGGGAACCATACTATATTGAGATCTTCGGAGATCGTGATGGATTTCAATGAATCCGTTTTCATGTGGTTTCTTAAAGACATCGATGATGCTTTGTCGAGTCATGATGTAGGAAATGATGCTTTGACTCGTTAGTTAGTGAACTTAAAGAATTTTAGTTGGATGGAACTTGATGCGAAGCAATCCCGATCCAGGGATTCGAGAGGCTTGTTCATTTTAAGAAAGTATTTGTTGGGAATTTATTAAAATTCTTGTCGGGTTCATAAATTTTCTTTGCTCATGTACGTCAGACTCACAGTGTATTTTTGAATTCAGAGAAATGATGCTCAGGGTAGAAGAGGGATTGATTGAGTTACGAGTGAGAGCGTTGACAATTGAGGGAAAGTGAGGACCGTGACAAGTGTTAGTCATGAATCTTCTCTCAGTTCTTCGCGATGAGCTAACAAGCTTTCTGTAAAGAAATTCTTTTGATGTGGAAGGTAACAAGAATCACAGGACGAAAGGAACTTACACGGAAAATTCTGAATATAAGCTACTTCTGCAACCATCAACATTTGGAAATGCCCAAAGGGTCAGTCGCACCAGGTCGATTCTATCACCATGATCCTAGGACTCAAGGTTATACTTTGTTTTAGACGAATGCTACAAATGAATGCCAGTCTCCATTAACAGTAAACCACCATAAGAAGAGTCGATAAGAAGGAATGCTAAAGAATACAACAACATTTGAGATCATAACCAATAAGAAGAACGACCCTGCTTTCGATGAAGGTTTTTGATCGGGATTGTCAATCTTGGGTAATTGCTCAAATTGATTGCGAATTATTGAGCAATGTTGGCCTAGCGTGGTTTTTGTGAACTAAGTCGATTACTGACGAACAGGCCACAGATATATTTCTTGTGTCTTACGGATGGTGATGAGGTAAATTGGGAGGTCAGAATGAAGATGCCGGTATTCGATTATCAAGTGGATTCTAATACCCAGAATTTCTTAACGGCATATTTTCACTTGTTGTCGATGTTGAGTATGAATTCAGATGGCAGAAGAGCTGTGAGAGGCTTTACTGCTTGCAATTAAGACAAGGGTATTAGGTTGGTTTTGCTGCGACCATTATCACATATTTCAAAGCTGGAACAGTTGGTGCACAGTAAGCAGACGACATCTGTTCTTTTGGCTTTGAGAGATCATAACCTGCGTGCATTCGAGAAGGAAATGCTCCCACTGCGCAGCTTCCATTGTAATTTAAAGAATCTTTGATTTGACGAGTGGAGATGATGTTTTTTTAACTATACTGTTAGGAATGTATGAAAGTAGTGTCAGATGGTACAAGAAGGAAACTTTTTCAAATTCTGTTTTTCCCTTTTGAATCAAAAAGAGAATGAAACCGCAGGAGAGATTGAGTGTAGATTTGGAGTGAAATCTTTCATAAATGAGATTTGATGTGTTTCTTGATAAGAGGTTGATGGAGGATATTGTCTTAGTAGCGGTTCAACATCAAAAATGAATCGGAAGCTTAATCAACACGATATGATTTAATGAACGGGACCCCCTTGATAAAGTCAACTCCAAGTTCTTTATGTTCTTTAAGTGTGCACAAACTTTAAGAAAGAGGACGGTTCAGTCTATCCGTTAGGGAGCGAATTAACCATTAAATTAGTCAATAATGAATGTTTATCTAGAATATTTCCTTAAGATGGTAGGCACCATTGTCATACGTGTGACCAAGACAATAAGAGATATCCCTTCAGTGATTTAAATATTGAAGTTTGATGGCTTGAGAGAGTCTCTTCTCTCCATAATTTGAAGATTGAAGAGGGAAGATCTTGTCTTTATTCGACCAACTCCGACACTTAAGGATACTTTAGCAGAAGATAATGATAGCGAATTCCCTTGTGAGTTGATTTCTGAGGAGGCACTAGACGATTCCTGGTATCGCGAATGTAATTGTCTTTTAAC
>JABUQX010035112.1:0-7500 GCA_015478945.1 Trachelipus rathkii
AGTTAATTCAGCATTCCGCTTTGAACAATCCGGTATATATATATAGTATATATATATATTTATATATGATATATACACGTATATATATATATATAACTATATATTTATATAGTATATAATATATATTTTATGTATGATATATAATATATATAAGATTATAACTAGTATATATATTAATATAATAGGTGATGATTGGTCAGGTATCTTTACCAGCAATAGCGGAAAGTGCAAAAAACGAAGTTTATAAACGAATTCCTCGATTTTCTTCACTATGGCAAAGCTAATGCCGGTCAATGTTTTATGAAGCGGTTCTTCTACCCTTCTCATTCTGACGCTATTTTCGACACGACAGCAACCGATTTTCAATTGCTTACAAGATTATTTGACTTTTATTAAACTATGAAAGCCTAAAGCTTATAAAAGCATGTAATTTATCTCTTTTTGCCATGGTGAGTAAAATTGGCAGTGCGGTTATATTTCTTAATGAATATTAGTGTAATTATAATGATTGAAGTAGGTACCATGTGAAAGTGACCGTTATTATATTATATTTCTTATATATGTTGCTTAGCTAGTTTATTCCTCTAAGTTATGTTACTTAGCAATACAATTTATTTCCGTTTTATAGCATCGATGGTTTATTATTTTTCAGTCACTTTCTATGGGGGATCTACGCTCGATTATTTTAGGGCCACTAATTACTTATTAATTTTTATGTAGGCCAACAAATAGGCCATCTAATAGGCTCCGCCTAAATTTTTTTATGTTTCTTATCATACCAAAATTTAATGTAGAATAATTATTTATTATATTTTATGTTAAATTTAGTAATATTATTTTAATTCTTAGTATTCATTATTGCTATTGTTTAATTCCCAGGTTACTGGGGTCCGTGTTTTTTCTGAATATATTTCAACTGCAACAAAGCCGTTTATTTTCAACCTTTTGGTCCGAACGCATCTTTCAAATTTCCAACCTCTAAAGTGTCCAAACACCAAAGTGTTGACCATTGGAGCGACCTTAAAACCTACCGGAAGAAGTAGGCTCCCAACACCCAGGCTAGCATATTTCTTCGCAGCTTCGGGCCTACCAAATCATCTGCAGCTTCGAAGCATATAGTGGACCCCATCCATAGGCCAGACACAAAAGGAGGACCGTCCTTGTTGCATGTGCAACAGTTTATCAGCTGCACAGGGCTTAATTTTATTATTATTATTATTATTATTATTATTATTATTATTATTATTATTATTATTATTATTATTATTATTATTATTATTATTATTATTATTATTATTATTATTTTCTTGAAGGCGGTAATATCTTTCATGAAAACGAAAGGGATGATATGTAAAGAAAGAGAATATTTGAATTTTATTCATTTCCGCTAATGAAGGGAGTTCAAAACTCCAATGCAAGTAAGATCCCCATGAATAAAAGGATTAAATACAATCAAATACATATTTGAATTGTGTGCAATGTTAATAGGTTCATCTACTTTGTTTCAGCTTTAATATTTAACTTAAAAATGACAATCAAAACATCTAGATAAAGCAAACATTAGTATGATGTTTCTTTAAATTAAAAATACAGTATTTGAGGAAATATTTAGATATCAATCCAAATTATTTCAGGCTGCATCAAAATTATTAGGCCGATATAAAAGAAGAAGTTTGGGGTGAGAGGTATTGGACCTTTTCTAATTCAGAGATTTATAAACGCTGTCGAGCATCTATATAATTAACTTCAAAAAGACTAGTATAAAATGCATAAAATATTAAGTTGATTATCCTGCGTAACAGCCCCCCCCCTGGAGACAAATAAAAATAAAACATATATAAAATATACGGTATTATATATATATAATAATAATATATATATATAATATTATAAAAGTATAAATATATAAATATATCGATATATATATATAAGGTAGTTTTTTTCAGATCTCAATATAAAACTACCAATTTAAAACGAGCATAAATCAACAAAACGTTTTTTGAGTTTGCCATTACATTCTATGTATGTTAACTGGTAATTAGACACGAATGCACCAGTTGCTACAAGAAATTGAATTAAATTATTTAAAACAACCTTCAAAAATATGAGGAACACAAAACTTAAACAGAAGGTTGTGTCTAAGGCGTTGTGCCGTCATCTGTGGTATCTCAATGAAGAGAGCATTTTTTTTATGACGATGCTCCGCCAGAAGAAAAAAGAAAAATGGTAGAAGTATTGAGTAACGCGTGAATTAAGGCGGTTGCAACAAAAGAAGTTGAGCTGTTTCCAGATATAAATCTTATCAGAAGAACCTTGAAGGATACTCTGTTTCTTTAAGAAGTTATTAATTTCACATGAACTTCTTCATATGGATCTTGAAGAATTGAATAATAGAGAAGACTACAATGCTATGAAAAGTTATGTTATGTGAAAACAATAAAGGTTGTTAATGTAATGCAGAAGAGCAAATTTACTAATTGCAGAACTTAACTGTTATCTTAGCAAAAAATGAAGACAACCTAGTTTATTTTGCATTAGTTCAAAACATCGAAGTGATGTCCATCGGCAGCAACCCTAAGACCTAAAATTAAAATTTATTTAAATCATGCTTACAGTAAATTAGACCATAGGGGAAACCAAAATTTAAAAAGAAAAATGCGTCAACGAGTTAACATCTAAAAGGTAGGAAAATGGGGCATCATACAAT
This sequence comes from Trachelipus rathkii, assembly GCA_015478945.1. Lineage (NCBI taxonomy): Eukaryota > Metazoa > Arthropoda > Malacostraca > Isopoda > Trachelipodidae > Trachelipus > Trachelipus rathkii. The sequence goes on from JABUQX010035112.1 coordinate 2,708, forward strand.
AAATGTCATTATGGTATGAAGACACAAAAGGATTCGGTCGAGTCAAGTTCGCACTCCTAAGGACAGAAAAATGTGTACCATAAAACATATTATTTATATGAGATTATCGTTACCGTAAATGGGAATCAAACTAACTCTAAAGAGAATTGGTACTGCATCACCTCGTACGGTTTCATTACATCTTCATCGCAGGTAACCATTCCTGCCTTAACCGCAACTAACGACACTTCCAGAATCAACTAACATTTCTCCGTCTAAAAGGGGAAAGTAGCGTATCGGTAGACGCGTTCAATTTCTAATATATCGTCAAATCAGGGATCGCAAAGATGAGGGTTCTGATGAATAACAATGTTCGTTTAAGTCAAGAGAGCGTCAAAGTAATGTCGAAATCAAATGTCGTAGATGTTGCGATTACGTATTTAATAAGAGGCAAATTAGTAGTAATTTCGGTGTCATCGCGTCGGCCAGGATGATAAATTCGTGTCTTAAAAGTCATCATTTATGTGTTAATATTTATTTTCATATTGGATTAACATTTATCAAAGGATTCAAATGTCAATTATCAGTCATACGATATTCGTTTGTGTTACTTTATATATGGAGAGAGTGAGGTTTTAAATATTATTTCACTTAAATGTTAATCAAATTTTTATCCGAGTTGAAAAATTACTGTCGTTACTTGAGTGAAGACGTCTTTACTTATCGTTCTTTAAAGGTTCCCTAATGTCTAATTCTGATTAAATTAATTAAATTAAATTATGGCCCGGTTTTTTCAAGTGTAAAATACTGGGTTTAATTTCGTAATCGAACATTCAAATCAACTTTCAAAAGTCGTACGTAAGTGAAGATTATTTTACCTAAATAAAGCTGGTTAGATTACTTCAATTCTTACCAGCTTTCGAGAACACAATTTTCCAACGAAACAGGATGCATACGTCTTCTGGCAATTTAACCTGAAAGTAAGTTATTTTGTTTCCTTATTAGGTAGTATTCATTCATTTGTACATATTACATTTATTACCCAATGTATCCAAACTACTACGCATAAAATGCGTGTTTAAAGTCTTAATTATTAATATATATAGTATATATATATTATATATATTAATTATATTATATATATATATTATATATCTATAATATATATAAATATATATATATTGTAAACTTTTTTTATATCAAACTTTTAGATTAGTAAAATTATAACGTTACCCATAAAGCGACCAAGAAAACTAAGAATTATATTCGCTTTGAAATAGTTATCAATTATAAAAGTATTACCAAAAATTCATAAAAGAAAGAAACGTTACTTGCTAAATATTTAACTCAAAATTTCGTAATGTGTATATTAAAAGTCGTTAAGAGTGTAGAAGTATTTAGATCAAATAAAAATTAAATTATTTATTTATTTATGAAGACTTATTTATTTTATTTCTTTTTTATAAAAGAACAGTGATTTATTTGAAAATATTAAATGTATATAACAATTAGAATATATAGGGTACTTATAAATATCTTGTTGAGCTCGCAGCACATAATCGATTCTTGGATCCAAAGAAGATTTTGCAACTTCTCAGAAAGTCACGTATCCAAATATTTTATTTTGCTTAAATAAGAAATTAGACAATAAAGCTTTATGGAAATTAGATAAATAATATATATATATAATATAATATATATATATATATATAATATAATATATATATATATATATATATATATAGTATATAATATATTATATATTATATATTATAAATATACTATATATATTGTATAATCATTAATATTAAGATATTTTAAGAGTTCGAATTAATTAAATTAAGCCTAATTTTAGTTAAAAGCTTTTTACCATTTTCTTGAAGAATTTAAATTATGACGTCATTCAAAGCAATGAGAAATTATTAATCAATGGGTAGTGAGGTTCTCCACACGATTAGTATTTAATATTTCTTTTAAGTGTGTAATTAAATACATTTTCCTAAGATATTAAATATAAATTTAGTACCTTCAAATTGAGGTCGAGCTTTCCGAAATTTAAATAAAAATTAATTTTCTTTAGATTGTTACGAATAATAGTTAAGAATCGTTTAATTTTAGTTCGTAATTTACTTGCTCAAACTTCGTTGAGGAATATGAGTGGAACGAGAAAGAGGATTTCAGAAGCAAAGCTCTCTCCAAAAAGGCAAACTGTAGCTAAGCTACTTGAGAGCTGACAATTGTCCTCAGCCGAACCTTTCCTAGGACTCGCAGTGGTTGCTGGAGTTCAACCCCTACTCACGCAGTGGTTGCTGGTGAGAGGCCCCAATAGATAGCTTCGGCTATCAGGCTTTCTGCCTTCCCCAGGACGCAGTGGTTGCTGGTCCCCAACTCATTTGGAGTTCCTAGGACTCGCAGTGGTTGCTGGAATTAACCTATCACGCGTGGTTGCTGGTGAGAGGAAACCAATAGATAGTTCGAATTAGGCCTCTGGCCTTACCCCGGACGCAGTTGGTTGCTGGTCCCCAAACTCAACTTGGAAGTTCCAGGACTCAGCAAGTGGTTGCTGGGATTTCAATCTCCTACATCACGCAGTGAAGTTGCTGGTGAGAGGACCCAATCGATAGGTTTCGATCATATCAGGCCCTTCTGCCATTCCCCGGCGCAGTGCGTTGCTGGAAACCACCAACTCTGGAGGGTCCAGGACTCGCTAGTGGTTGTGGATTCGAATCCCTACTCACGCAGTGGTGCTAGATGAAGGACACCAATAGAATAGTTTCGGCTATCAGGCATATCTGTCCTTCTCCGAGACGCCAGTGTTATTTATTTTTTTTTTTTTTACAGAGATAACACATCACTCACGGGCAGAAGCCCATAATCAAGGAGGAGGTCGTACTCACTTACGCCGAGCAGACAAAGCCAAGCTCAGGAGGAATAGCTCACATTCTCCCACCCGCCAGTTGGCGAACCTGGGACCCTCGCTTGCTTGGCGAGTGCTCTAACAAATGAGCTATTCGGGCGCTTTTTTATACATAAATAAATATATAATATATATATATATAATATATATATATATATATTTATGAATATAATAATATATATATATAATATATAATAAGACATACATAAATACTATACAAACCTAATACATATCAACATACACAACATAAATGCAAAATATAATATACTATATTATTAATACTATCACTATCATTACTATCATTATCCATATATCCACAAAGTATTAATTAACCGATAACATTTAATACTAAACACCAATATTACCACTCCACTATTTTTCCATTACACTAGATTATCACTAATAATTTATATTATTATTATTAATTAATATATTACTATTATTAATTACTGAATTATTTATTATTAATTATCTATATAATCTTATTATTACTACTATTACTATCATATTATTTATTATTATTATCTTTATTATTGACATTGGAATCATACATTAGTAAAAGCAGTTTTTGTCACTAATGATTAAGACTGCCATTAGTAGATTAAAGAATGAAATCCCAATCTCTAGCAACCACCATGTATCGAGCAGTCCTCTTGTAAAGCCGATTGGAGTTCCAGACTCGCAGTGGTTGCTTGGATTCACCCCTACTCAGCAGTGGTTGCTGTGAGAGACCCAATAGATAGTTTCGGCTATCAGGAATTCTGCCTTCCCCCGGACGCAGTGGTGCTGGTCCCACAACTCATTTGGAGTTCCACGACTCGCAGTGGTTGCTGGAGTTCAACCACTACTCACGCAGTGGATTTGTTGGTGACGGAGGGCCCCAATTGAAACTTCGGTTTATCAGGCCTTCGCCTTCCCCGAACGCCAGTAGGTTGCTGGTTCCCAACTCACTTGGAGTTCAACCCTATACACGCAGTGGTTGCTGGTGTTAGGTTCCCTCCAAAACATATGATTAACATTTTAAAACTACATTACCGTATTTTAATTAATTTTGTAGCTTAGTCCTTAGATTTTAGTTCGAGAGTCATTGTTGAGCCTGTGTGTCGAACTTGTTCACGCTAACTCGAAGTCACCATCTTGCCCGCTCATTAGAGATCACGTGTCACATTGTGCCTAAATCTTACTTGAAATACCTACAGCTACCAATTTATGTCTATTTATATTGCCCGTCTTATGTTAGAAATAAAGTATTATGTTTTCAACTAAATCATTGTTAATAAAAGTTTTCTTTCCTCAGAGAAAGTCTTGTCTAATGATTAGAACTTTACAAATTGGTGGCAGTCTCGTTGGACAATCGCACATTACAATTGCACAGTATTAGCCTTGCTATACAGGTGACAGGTAGTTTATTAATAATAAGTTCAATGTAAAAATAAAGCTTTAATGGTAAAAAAAACGTTAGTAAGAAAAAATCGATAGTAAAAATTAACCTTGTAAATAGAATAACGTTGAGAAAAAATGTAACATTAATATATAGAAATTCAACAGTAATAACTTTTCATAGTAAAAAGTAACGTTAATAATAAATTTGAATACCACTGCTATTGATAGATTTAAATCTTAAGTATTGGATACTATTTTAGCATCATTAAATAATTTCGAAGCAATAACCGTTAAATAAAAACATGCTAACGAAGAAAATCACTTACCTTTTCTAGTAGTTTTGGGAACTGAAACGTTCAATGGCAAAACCAGTTTGTAAGAAGTTCTTAATTCAATTTAATACAAGATCAAAAATTAGAAGAATTTGGAAGCGATGAAAACAAAGTTACAATGAAAGAATTTATGTAACTTAATCAGCCAACGTATCTAAACTCAGATTCCCGAAATAAATGAT
>JABUQX010035112.1:12500-15000 GCA_015478945.1 Trachelipus rathkii
TTTATATGTATCGTCATTTCTGTATGCTTTGCCTATTATGTTTAAATTCTCCTTACTACAATGTCCAAATTGTTTATGCAGCTTAAGTATCTTATTTTCATTATGCCTCTTGTTGTTTTCCATCCACCACTGTTCGACCCCATACCATGTGTTATTTACTCATTTTATTACTGGTAATCTTATATATCTGCTACTATCTATTCTCCCTGTTATTTCTATACCTATAGTCCCTAAATATATATTATTGTTATTGATATTTAATATTGCCTTTAAATTAGCTAATGTTTTTCTGCCTATCAGCCACGGAATATCCTGATCATCCATATAATCTGTTGATATATATATATATATATATATATATATATATATATATATATATATATATATATATATATATATATCTATATATATATATATATATATATATATATATATATATATATATATATATATATATATATATATATATATATATATATATTTTTTTCTTCCCCTTAAGCCATGCAGGTATTTCTAATCATTTCACCCCCCCCCCCATATAGTCTGATCCTCCAAATCTATACATTTTATTAATTTTTCTCTCCCTATTTTTAATTAGATCTATCTCACTTCCCCTTAAGTTTCTCAATATTTTCTTTAGTCCTTTTCTACCTATGACTGTACTATTATCCCTGTATCTAATATTGCCTTAATCTTCCTATCATGCCTACTTTCATTCTCATCATGTGTATTATAATAAATTGCATTTTGTTCTTTCACCATTCTGTAATGCTCCTCCTTATTCCACCAACATTCTTCTTCTTTATGCCCCCACTTACCACACTTCTTACACCTCGTTATCATATCCTGTATTTTGCATACTTGCACTTCATATCCCTTCCATCCACACTTCAAACACTTCTTTTGCTCTTTACAATCTTTTGCCATATGTCCTCTTTGGTAACAATTAAAACATGTAATCCCACTTTTGGTACACTGCCAACCCTTATGACCTTTCACACCACACTTATAGCATTTCACTTCTTTTGTTTCTTCTATACTTCTTTTTGGTATAGCTCCCAGAGTTTTATCTTCATTACCCTGATGTTCCCTATCAAGCCACATCTGTTCTTTATTCATTCATCCCAAGACACATTGCCTCCCCCATTATTTTTGCATATCTCATCACATATTCCTTTACACTTTCATTCTCCTGTCTACTAATTTTTAACACATCTAGTACGCTATTAAACCTTTCTACTCGTTTATTTATGTTGTACCTATTGTCTAGTGCCCCTAATATCAGATCAACACCCCCTTTCCTGTCTAGTTCATCCATGTTTAAGTTCTTTGTCAGTTCTTCAGCATCGCCTTCTAAATGTAATATTATTAGCCCTTTTTGTTTTACCCTTCCGTTCAATCTTAAACAGTCACTCACTCTTCTGCGCCATCTTTTATAGTCTTTTTCATGTCCCGTAAAGGCAGGGCATTTGCCTACCATTCATACTTCTTTTTCATCATCACTCCCCATTGTTATTAATAGCAGAGTTGCACACTGACTACCCCTGATACGGATATCAATCAATTGTTTGTATAATAAAGAAAGTACTAATATATTTATTTACTGTATCTTATTTTTCCAAGATGATGAATAAAGTTCTATTTTTGCTATTGAGCCACCACAAATAAATGTGTCATAATAATAATATAAGTGCAAAAGATCCCCCTATGATGCAAATCAAACCAACCCAGATAAAAAAAATTGTGTATATATATAGATGGAAAAGTAAAGAAAGGAAAAGTATGCAATATACCATGTATGTTTTTGTAGAAGATATATTATCCATCCCTTACATATAATTAATAACACCCCTTTGTAATACTTTGAACTAAGACCAACTCATATATATTGGTAGCTCCATAACTAAAATAGTCTTCAGTTATGAGATCTCTTCTTATATGATTTCTTGTATGCTTTTGTGACTTTGTTCACTCCCAATAAATATATAATTCTACCCCTTTATAATATTATTTTATAATGTTATAATGTATTCAATAATATTTAATATAGGAATCAATCAAATGCTGAAATAAGAAAAAATAAATAAAAACTGTCAAGCAAATGTATTGCAATTGCTGTCGCAATTACAATACATTTTGCTTGACCATGTATTACTCTCTCTCTTTCACATTGCATCTGTGGTGCATTTATCAATATATATATCGTTTATATATATATATATATATATATATATATATATATATATATATATATATATATAAATATTTATATATATATATATATATATATATATATATATATATATATATATATAATATATATATATATATATATATATATATATATATATATATATATATATATATATATATATATATATAGTATATATATATATATATATATATATATATATATATATATATATATATCATCATCATCATCATCATCATCATCATCATCATCATCATCATCATCATCATCATCATCATCATCATCATC
>JABUQX010035112.1:17500-40000 GCA_015478945.1 Trachelipus rathkii
TCTCACACCTAACATGCCCCTAAGACCATCTATCTGAACACATTGTACTTTAGATCTATACCTCTTATTCCAGACCAGAGTCTCACTACTATACATTAACACAGGTAACAACATACCCTCATGTAAGACCCTAGCGCACTCAAGACTTAGTTCTTTCACATTTCACATCCACCAACAATTTAATTGCACCTGCCACCTTCCTGCCATTCACAACTTTCCTACTACATCCGTTCCCTTTTCATCCAACATATATCTTAAATATTTAAACTCGGACACTTGTTTCAGCTGCTCACCATCTAACATAACTTCACACAGAGGACTGTCTTCACTCACAACCATAATCTTACTCTTATCTACGTTTACTTTCAAACCTCTCCTTTTACACACCCTGCGAAATCTCTCTACCAATCCTCTCAAACTCTCTTCAGATTCACCACACAAAACCCAATTATCTGCATATAATAAGTAGAGTACCCTCCACTCTCTTCCATTCTCCATCATTCTAACACCATCTCTTGCCACCCCCACCTCTAATTCTTTCATAACCCCATCCATATACAAATTGAATAACCAAGGAGATATAACACATCCCTGCCTTACTCCGCTATTAATATTAAACCAATCACTTTTGACACCATTTATTCTTACACACACACTTCACTATCCTCATACATACTTTTGATTCCATTCAGAAGCCTACCCACTGTTTTTCATCTCAACACACCTCGAAAATCTGTATAATATTAGCAGTAATGAAGAGGTGATAGTAAATGTGTGTGGGTTTGATGGTGCAAGAAGGAATAGGTATTTTGGGGATGAGGTCATTAGCAAGGAGGAGGTAATGGGTAGAGTGAGAAAGTTGAAGAATGGTAAATCTGCAGGTATAGATGAAATTACTGGTGAAATGATCAAGAACAGAGGTGAGATGGTGATTGATTGGATTTGAAAGTTGTGTAACTGATTGGTGAAGAACAAGGTGCGTTTAGGAGTGGTAGAGGATGTGTGGATCAGATCTTTACATTGAAACAAATGATTGAGAAAATGAGGGAGAAGAAGAATAAATTGTATTAAAGCTTTATGGATTTTGCAACAGGCATTTGATCAGATTAATAGAGAAGCTCTATGGCAGGTGTTAGTGATATATGGTGTTGGTGGGTAGGCTTCTGAATGGAATCAAAAGTATGTATGAGGATAGTGAAGTGTGTGTAAGAATAAATGGTGTCAAAAGTGATTGGTTTAATATTAATAGCGGAGTAAGGCAGGGATGTGTTATATCTCCTTGGTTATTCAATTTGTATATGGATGGGGTTATGAAAGGATTAAAGGTGGGGGTGGCAGGAGATGGTGTTAGAATGATGGAGAATGGAAGAGATTGGAGGGTGCCCTACCTATATTATAAGCAGATGATTTGGTTTTGTGTTGTGAATCTGAAGAGAGTTTGAGAGGATTGGTAGTAAGATGGTTGTTAAAGGACTGTATTAAAGCAACAACCCTTTCAGCATTATCATTAACAACATTCATTTTTTCTACATAGTTTTTTGTCTTAATGTATTCATCATTTTTACTCCATTCTGAAGGATCGGATTGAAGAAATTATGTTGAGAGTGACAACTTCTCGAAGAAAAATTTGCTTTTTGAGGTAATGAAATTTGCCAGTGTGTGTTCTGAAACAACCTTATCCTTATAATCAAGACTTATTCTGTTGGAAGGCTTTTCAACAGCTGACTTATCTAAAGCTTGAACCATTTGCAGCTTCATATCATTATTGACTTCATCATCAAAGTATGCGAGAGGCACCAGCTCCTCGTTCAGGTACCACAAGTTCTGACAGAGCTTTTGCAGCAACTGCAGATACGTCTTTTTCGTCATAATCCTTAAGTTTCTGGAGAAATTGCAGGTCAGTTCTTGGTGATTTTGACGCACTAGATGCTGCAAACCAGTTCCACACATAGAAGATGACTGCAAACCGAACAAATTTTTCCAGTCCAGTGAGTTCTCTTGTAGTCGTTTTGATTTGACTCTGAAATAGTACCATTTTTATGGCATATAAAAATCATGCCATCCATCTTGCTCAATGCATGGAACCTGGTTTCACAAAATGAACTCCTTTAGGAGGAACATCTCCAAGAATTATAATAGTCAACTTCAAAGGTTAAGCATAATCTTTTCTTGGATGCATTTTCTTCAATTCCTGTTTGCAGAATGCAACAATTGCCTCTTTCTCTGGAATGCTTGATTTGGGTGTCTGATAATTGTCTTTATTTATTGTTTCCCAGCTGGTCTGAAATCGTTTAAACAGCTGTCTCTCTGGTCCAGCAGGTGTTCTAAGGCACTTGTCAAATACATCTAAAATTATTATTTCATAAATATGATGTTGACAGGCCAGTTGAAGCAGTGATTGCCCAAGCTTGGATTCTATTATAGTGCAGACTCCTTTCTTATTACCAGTATTGCTGGCAGTGGTGTCAAAACACATGGCCTGTATATTATTTTCAAAGTTCCAATCTTCCAAACATTCAATTACTGCATTCGCAATATCAATGCCCTTTCCTGAACAAAGTTTTGGGACTGCTAAGAGTTTTGAATTACCTTTTGCTGATACTAGTATAGGTAACCTCTTTGTATTTCGGAAACTAGTGATATCTGGTAGAATTTTACCATCCCAATGTAAAGTCAATGGTACATTGTTGCAAAACTGTTTTATATCCTCAGCTATTTTTTTTTTACATAGAGCGCTTCTTTCTCTCTGCAATGTACTTCTACTCAAAACAACGTCATCAACATCGACTCCAAGGGCATTAACAGTGGATGCCAACACCATAAAAGCACTGCAATCACTTATTTTTGTCCTGTCCAGTGTCATTGCCACATCAGGTGTCACAATACTCTTTTTCTTGCACTGTCCACTAGATGAAGGTTTGAGTTCATTACTGTCGTGTGAATCAGTATTAGAGTTTGAAGTATCACTAGTTGAACTTGAGCTAAATTCTACAACTACAGACATTTTCTTCTTCCTTATCTCTTCATGTTTTGTTTGCGCTTCCAATCTCTCCTCTCTTTTCCATTTTCTAGCTTCTCTAGCAAGAGCTTTTCTATCAATTGTGCCTATGTAGCCACGTCTACCTTTTTCTCTTTGAGCTGCAAGAAATATTTTATCTTCCTCAACCGTCATTATTTGTAGTGCATCATTGTGAGCAATATCAAAAAGGTAGTTTAAACTCTCCTTAAACGCATTTTCACTTTTTGTTTGAGATGCATTCTGCTTGTGTTTGAAATTCTGTATTGATCTGTACTTGTCATGCAAGCTCAATATTTTTGTAACAATATTCGGTTTTGCTTTTGTTGGAATATTTGCTTTGCTCCAAATGGAACAAATTTCATCAGATACAAATTACATGCTTCTCTTAATGTGTTCTTTATCAATGTGAAAGAAAGCACACGCCGCAAAACATCTCCGATTGAAGGCAATTTGTTTTCACTAATATTGTCGATCGATTGACCAATGAGATATAACACTTTTTCCACGAGTAACTGCCATGATTACAAAGTTATATTACAAGAGCAAACACAAATACGTGCTGTCACCACTGTGTCTTCACCGTAACTAACAACCAATATCCACGCCGTCGAGTTGCCAATTTCATTTGTCTGGTGGTAGCACTAAATATGTTTTAATCATTCTGAAATTTCTTGTGCGAGGCTTTTTCAGTCTGAAATAAAATGGAAGGGTATGCATTGTCAAAATACAAAATTAAAAAATCCCCCCTATAAGCTTGGGCTGGTCTAATATATATATATATATATATATATATATATATATATATATATATATATATATATATATATATATATATATATATATATATATATATATATATGTTTTAATATATTCTATCTTCTTATATATATATATATATATATATATATATATATATATATATATATATATATATATATATATATATATATATATATAGTAAATTTCATTTTTTTCATTTCCTTTGCAGGTTCATACGTGTGATCAGTGTTTGGAAACTTTTCCACGACTGAGTCTTCTTCTTCGGCACAAACAAGAACATACCAAAAGAACTTATGAATGCCCAGACTGTGATGTTCCTTTGAACTCCTATGCATCATTTAGACAACACATGAAAACTCACAAAGGAGAGAAAAAATTTAAATGTTCTGATTGTTCAATGACATTTATACAACAAAGTCATTTGATAACACACAAGCGAAAGCATACAGGGGAAAAACCCTTTTCGTGTCCTCATTGCAATACAAAATTTAAACAAGTGTCTCATCTTACTACCCACTTAAGAACACATACTAAAGACAAGCCATATACTTGTGACATTTGTAATGCATCATTCTCTCAGACAGGAAGTCTTAAGAGACATAGAAGATCTCATACAGGTGAAAAGCCATTCAAGTGCAAAAAATGTGAAGCAGTCTTTGTTGAGAAACGCAATTTACAACGCCATCTACTCTCACATTCTGGTATTAGACCATTCAAATGTGATTTGTGTACTGCTTCATTTACCCAATTTATTGATTTGAAAAGGCATAAGCAATCTCATTCTGGTTTGAAGCCTTATAAATGTGATGTTTGTGAAGCTGCATTTAGTCGTAAGAACAATCTTAAGTGGCATAAACTCACCCATGAAGGTGAAACTCCTCACATTTGTGATATTTGTAATGTTGGATTTAGAATTGGAAGAGATTTAAAACAACATAAGAGATCCCATCTTGATGCCAAGCCATATTCTTGTGAGTATTGCAAGGCATCATTTCTTCAGTTAACCACTCTAAAGAGACATGCTAGTGTTCATTCTGGGTACAAACCTTTTTCTTGTGATCTCTGTCATGCCCAATTCTTTGAGCGAAATGCTCTCAAGAGGCACATTCAGAGACATGATCCAATTAAGCCTTACAGTTGTAATCATTGTGGGAGTAGTTTCCTAAATGCTAGTACATTAAGAAGACATAAATTTGTAGTTCACAATGATGCCAGATACGAAAATGAGATTGCAAAATTAACTGCAGTTGCAAAACAGAGTGACTCCCTTGAACCTACTGCAACAGTAGAAGAAGAAAACTCTCTTCATATTTGTGAACCTTCATATCAAAGATCAGTAACTGCATCTGAACAGAATATGGTAGAAGGGAATGTTCAGAATTTAAATAGAGAAATACCTCAAGCTATTAATCAGGTTGTTAATGATACAAATTTAGAAAATGGGACCCAAATATCCACTTTTCTGGTTGCACAACCTGGCCAACCACCTAGAACTGGAAGGCCAGCTGAAAATTGCCAGAACACTCAGGCGCATTATCATATTTTTGAAAGTACTTTAGGTCAGTGGCAAACCTGGTGTTTTTGTGAGACTCCAAATATTCGTAACTCTGAAATTTCAAATGTTACTAATTCTGAAACCCAGTCTGCAGAAGGAAACATTCAGCCCGTTAATTCTCATTCTGAAGTTAATTTAAATTATCATCCTAATCCACAAACTGTTTGTAATCCTGTTTTGAGCATTCAAGCCCCTGTTGATAATCAGCCGAATACCAATGAATCTGTTGAACATCAGCAACAACAGCATGTATCTATAGAACGATCTCAGAATGGCAAAACTCAGTGTGTTTCTGCAAATCTATTTCATTCTCCTGCAGCTTCTACAAATATAAATGATTTTTCAACTTCAAATTCTTATCAACAGTTGAGTAACCAGGTAAATTCATACCCTACAGATTTACCAATTACTCAAAGGGATCATCAGATTCATCTTACTAGTACTGAGCCAATCCACAGTGTATCTAATTCAGTTGGGAAGAAAACTGTAGGTTCTGATAAAAATTACATTTCTGTACCTGTAAGCTCACAGATGGCGTCTGGGTATAGCCTGCATGAAAGTGCTCCTGAAAGAGTTGATAAAGGATCAGAAACTATAAATTTTCATACCAAAGATGTTTTATCTGTACCTTTTAAAAGTGAAAAAGCAGTAAATAGTGTTTGTGAAAAATCTAATGAAATTGTTACTCCCTTCGAGGGTAATAAAATAGGTCAACATTTTGAAACGAAGCAGCCAAAGGAAATTCACAACTACCAAAATTCCCATACTGCATCTTCTATTATTTCAGAACAAGAAAATTTCTTAAAGGAACCTTTAAACCTTCAAAATTATTGCAGTGATAATGCAAAAAGTAATTTCCCGGAACCGCAGCAAAATCAACAGACTGTGTTATTGACTAAACAGAAAGAAGTTTGCTCTGTAAGCTTAAGCACTTCTATTAACTCAGCTTCACCAACAGTATTAAGTGTTTCAGAAAATGAAAAGGGTGATATTCAAGAATATCAGATACCAGTTACATTGTATGATCATGTTTCGTCAACTGTATCCAATGATTTAACCAAAGAATCAGTTACTTTGCAATATAGTCTCACTGTTAATAATCCAGCAACCGGAGAAATACAGATACAGAGTGAATTATTTCCTGCAAAGCCTGATGATTCGTCTTCTAAACAACCTATTAAAAAACGTAAGATTATGAAAAGCACACAAAAGGAAAGGTTTATTTGTAGTTATTGCTCAAAATCATTTTTAAATAAAAATCAGTTTATGTTGCATGAAAGAAGGCACACTGGGGCAAAGCCTTTTATATGTGGTGTTTGATTTAGGTCAGTTACTTAATTGCTCTATTGGTAATAGTTTAAGTATTCTATGAGAAATCATACATGGAGAAAAAACCCTTTTACATGTAACTTTTGTTTAGCTTCTTTTACCCAGAAAGCAATATTAGGATGTCACTCCGAGTTCATACAGGGTGAAAAAGTCCATTAATGTGATGTTTGTGAGTCAGCATTTTCTCAAGGAAGTCATCTTATAGCTCACAAGAGAATTCATAACAATGAACGTCCATATGTTTGCGAAACCTGTGGACAAGCATTTACACAGAAAAGTGCCTTAAAACGTCATGAAGTGAAGCATTCTGCTCTGAAACCTTTTTCATGCATCACTTGTAAAACCAAATTTAATCAAAAGGAAGACTTAAATAAGCACATAGCAGTTCATACCACAAACAAAAAAGATAAAATTGCTAATAGACGGTATACTAGAAAACCTGTTAAAAAGAAAAATTGTACAAAGCCAGCAGAAGACTCCAGTATTAAAACTTCAAATTGTCAAACACTTAAAGAATGTAGTAAACATATAACCATTCCAGAGGATAACGATGACAAATGCCTGAATATAAAACAAGCTTCTAAATCTCCTGTTACTAAACCAATCAAATCAAAGCCAAAGGAATTAATTGAACCTGTTCGAACAAGTATAAGATTAAAAGAAGCTGCAGAGAAAAGAAAGTATAAACCCAAAGATCCTGATTTTATTACTGGTGATTTAGATGAGATTGATAGAGTAGAAGAGTTAGAAAATGAAATGGTTTACATATCTACAAATCCTAAAAAACTAAAAGTTGAAAATTTGAAAATGGAACCCAAAGAAGCTGTTCAGTCATGGTGCTTTTGTGAAGTTCCTCATGGGCCTAACGAACCTCATACTCACACAGAAGATAAATTAGATCGTACAAACTCACAATCTCATGAAATTACATCTAATGTATTGGTAAATAATGATTCTTGTAGAGAAGGTTTGCTGCAACTTGCTCTCCCTCAGCTCTCGCATACTGTTGTACTGCAAGGTGATCAAATAGCTTTACATCCTCAGAATCAAAATCAAAATATAAGTAATGTTGCTCATCTATTCTGTTACTTCAGATAATATTATAGCTACTCCTGGAGTGGAGGAATCTCAAGTGTTAAATAATAATACCTCTGAATCTTCTGCAATGAACGGTCAATTCATAGGACCCGATACAGTTGTTACTAGTCAAGATGTAAATAGTCATGTTGGATCAAATGAATCAAAGGCAGTGTATGGAAATGCTCAATTAATATCTGGGCAAGTTCTACCTAATGGACATTTTGTTACACAAGATGGTGCTTTCTTTATTGAAGCAAGTGACCTAATAAACAGTGGTTCTGGCGCTTTTGTGGTTATTGCAGCCCCTGGGACCATCTTTTTTGATATTGCAGCAGATGGGCATGTGTAAGTTAATTATATATCATACTTATATCTCTATATATATACTACTCTTATAACAATTTAGCTATATATTATATTTCATATATATATATACTATACTCCTATATTATATCTCATACCTCTTATGTTTATTATCTACTATTATACCTAATACTCCTCTGTATTCTATACCTTACTATATTTCATCACTTACACCTGTATGATTACTATACATACTCCTATCTTACTTCTAATATATACTTATTACATATATATCTATATACTATTATATATACTAACTATTACCACTATCATAATATTATATCATCCTATCACTATAATTACCCTATATATCATATATACTATTATCTCATAACCTTATATACTCACCTATATACTACTACTATATACTATATTCTGATCCCGTATATATATAATAATACTCTCACCTACTCTAATATATTACTACTTACCATCTATACTATTATAATATATATTACTATACTATCTATATATTATATTACTAATACTATACATACTAATCATCTTATATATACATATATTATATATATATCATTACTATATTTACTAATATAATATATATATATTACTATATACTATACCTTATTATATATCAATATATCTATTACTATATATATTATATTATTATATATATTATATTGGACATCTTCAAGAATCTTTTAAAGAAGTTTTACTGTGGAAAGCACCCTAAGTTAAGTACAATTCGTATGATGCAGAGTGTAGTAGGAAAGTTGTAAGAGTAGTAGGAAGATGTCATGGTGCAATTAAAAATCTTGTGTGCGAATTGCCAAGGGACTAAAGTTTTGATTGCAATAGGCATTCTGTATTGTTAGGGTTAGCTTGTTACTGGTGTTAATGTATATCAGCGAAATTAAGTGTGGAATTATACAGGTATAGATTTAAGGTGGTCTGTTCAGATGGACAATCTTAGGGGCGTGTTTAGTGATGCAGATAGTTTTTTTCATTTTAAGCAATATTTTTTTATATATAAACATTGGAAAAAAAACATTTTATGTTTTTGTTTTTTAATCTTTTGATCTTTTTAATCTAATTGTAAATCTAAAATAAAATAAATTAAGCCTTTGTTATATATATATATATCAATAATATCATTATTTATCTATATCCAACTATTATTAGTTTACTATTATTATTATTCCCTTTACTTCTTCTTTTTTTTATTATATATATATATCCTATCACTCATATATATATATATAATTGTAACTTTAAAGATATCACTTTTGCTACTCTATCTATCAATATTAATCTTAAATTTAATACTTAAATGGATATAACTTATTATATTGTACTATATATCATATCACCGCTATTATAACTTACTATTATTAATATATCACTACTATATATATTATTATATATTAAATATTATATATATACTATATATATACTTATACAGATAATATATATATTTACTTTATTGACTCATTGTATTTAACTATTCATCCTCCAAATTTACTCTATTATTCCCCGTAATTTATACTATCTTTTTCTATATTATAATGTATATATATTACTATATATACTATATAATATATTAGGGATTTGGTTCCTCCGGATAGTGTATTTTTAAGCCGATATCCGATATATCCGGCTTTAGTGAAGTTACCGCCATCATTCCGAGCCAGTACTTATCGGATAGTACTTATGCCGGATACCGGTATCCGGTCAGTCTCTATTATATTCAAACTGGCGTCGGGCCGGGGTGCTAAAAAAATATCTTTTTTATTTTTGCACATCGTGGTAGTACTACAAGTTTTATTAGATTATCTTTACTTCTGACAGTATTTTTTTTTTTAAAAATATATTTAAATTAGTGTATAATGATGAATCTTTAATAGAATTTCACATTTGAAAATGCGAGTTTTTTTATATACTTTTAGTTTTAAATGAATAGTTATGGACAGATTTTAATTATATATTTTTTTCAGTGTATACAGTTGAGTATTGTTTAGCTTAAACTGGCCCAAACTAAATTTTTGTTATTCCAAACAGATGCATATAGTGGTATTAAATAGCTGGTGACCTAACTGGCCCGATTTCATCCCCCCAATAATTGATGATGGGGTGTACTTGGGCCAACCATTTGTAATATTCTATATTTTCTGTAGCCACTATTTTAATCTGACATTCTTCTTATACGCGTATAGCTAATACCAAATAGCAACAATTAATATACAATACATCATGTTACTCTTATATTTAAATGTACATATTAAATAAAAAATGCAAATTTATGATGGAATACGTCTTTCAAAACAGTGTACAACATTTCGTCCCACGGATGGGTCGAATTGGCCACCACCACATTTTCTTATTTTATTCTATTTTATTTATCATTTTAAAATTTAATTACTTATTACTAATTTTAATATATATTAACAGTTTCTATATTATGTAAAAATTAAAGTATATATTGATTAATACAACTAGAATATTGATGAGATATAACCTAAATTCATCTCCACCAACAATGGGTGGTCCGATTCACCCCTATCCACTCAAACATTTTAAACTGAATCTTTTTAAACTTTAATAAAACTATGATTAATTAGAATTACATTATTATTTTTTTGTGTGCTTATAATTAACTACTATAGGGCCTTGATTTCTTTCAGGAAAAAAAAATCCAAAAGTGTATTAAGTCGGAAAGTGGGGGAGACGAGTTCATACCTATACAGACTGCCAAGTCCACTCTCCGCCGCCCGAGCGCTATATTACATCCCCTCCTGGGATTATGATAATATATATATATTATACTATATATATATATATATATATATATATATATATATAGACTTATATATATATATATACACTAACACTAATATATATATATATATATATATCAAGATATATATAACTCACTATATATATATCCTAATATATATATATATTAATAATACTATATCTTCTATATAATACTATATTATATAACCCCTTAACTCTATACTATATCAACCATATTATAAATTCATATTATACATCTTATATATATATTATACTATACTATCATATATCTATTTATCATATATGCTCTGTATAAAAGGGTTTTAATACTATTATATTTATAATATTACTATCTTCAATATACTCTAATACTATTACTACTCATATAATATCTACCCTATACTATAAACCTCATATTACTCATTAGTAATAACTACACCCTTCCCTCATATATACTCATACTATCTCATACTCACTACTCATTATACTAATTACTCTACTATAATACTTATTTATACCTATGGCTAGTCTCCTAGTCTAGGTGCCCCCTGTATCTACAAAAACAAAACACAGCACCACCTATACTCTACCCAATAAACACTTATATATACTTTTTTTGCAATTTTATGTCGTTACATTGTAATTGCAAGACACTCAACAAAAATACTTAATAATTAAATAATTTAATTATAACCTCCAAAAAATTTTTATATTTACTAATCGTACGTTTCATAAACCTACTCTTAAACATGAATACTCATAAAAAATTAAACGTTTTCCCTAATATCTTTTCCAATACTTTTAGGGCATAAAAATAATCGGTCAAATATTAAAAATTAAAAAATACAATTAAAAAGTTAAATTTAAAATTATAAAATACACTCTGCCATATAGATCTCTAGGTTAGGTCACAAAAAAAAATTTAATTTCTCTAGAAATCTAATCTTATCTATGAGTGTGATGCGGCTGCGCGCATTGCGACGTAAAAATGTTCGTCCTTAACATGAAAGGAAAAATTGGGGACCTCATGAACTTTGGACAACGCGAAAATTTATGGGGGATGATAGACATTATTATTTTTTTTTTTTTTTTATCTCATCTTTATTTCTTATTTCTTCTTCATTTATTATATTATTTAATTACTTTTTTCTATATCACTTTATTTATACTTTCTTCTTCATTTCCTCCATTACAATGTGCGCTGATTTAAATGTATTCAGTTTTAACGTAGCTATCATAGTTTTTTTTAAATACAGGGGGCACCTAATCCTGGAGGTTGATATCCTTATAATATATATATATATATATATATATATATATAATATATATATCTATTATATACTATATATATATATATTTAATATAATAATAAATATATATATATATATAATTATATTTCGAAATATATATTCATAGGTTAACATAAATATAAATATATATATATATATATATAATATAATATATAATATATATATAATCATATATATATATATATATATATATATATATATATATATATATATATGTGGCGGAGAATACAGCAGCAGGGTAGAAAGTGTCCCAGATACTGCGGTAGAGTCAGTGTACCCTATAATTCTACAGCTATATTCTCCTTATATTGTAAAATTGAAGATTATTTTTATTTCAGAATTATACTAATATGAATCAAGAGTATTATTTCATTATAACATATATAAGAATACAAGAAGAAAAAGTAAGAAGTAAGAATGGAATTTGATAGAATTACCTCGCAGCAGAAGGAAGACAACAACGATCAAGATGTATCTTCTTTACACAAAATGCGAGGTAAATTAGGCGTATCTGATAATGCCTAACGTGAGTCACAACTGCCGCGTTGACTCTGCTTGAATGTTTGGTGCCTGGATGTACGGTGTGTGGCTAGTTCTAACTTTAATTAGTGATACTTTATTTTTAAATAGGCTCAAGAAGAAGCTCGGTACAGATGATAGACAGAAGGGATAGAAAGAAAAAAGATATGCTTTTATGTTTTAATTGAATATTATGATTTAACTTTAATATTTAATTTCTTAAATCTTATTTATATTTAAATTTATTTACAGAAGAAGCATGTGAGAGCCCATGGGAACACAATACTTCAAATATATACAACAATAATAATATTAATCATCTATGTTCTATGTGTGGATTCCTTATGTCTGGTTCAAGACTTGACTGTGGGGGTAAGTTATTCCCTTTCATACAAATCTTTCATACAATTACAAATACTGTGTTAGAAAATATATAATATACAAATTAATATAACTTAAGTTTAATTTTTAGAATTTCTAATCGTAATTATTAGTTCATTAATTCTTTTTGATTTCAGTTCTGTTACAGATGGTAGTACTGCGAAGTTTATTCTTTAACAGTTTGGGCTTCAAGGTTTAACGATTAGCCATTTGTTAGGGATGTAGCTGGCCGAACTACACCAAATTCAAAAATGGACTAATTCAAAATCAAGATGATCAAGACAGAAACCGGAGCCTGAAGTGAACTCCAAATTTGAAATCCAACTCTAAAATCCAACTCTGAAACCCTACAATTAATAATGAAAATTAAGTTTCACTGTTTATCATTATTAATTGCATAGTTCTTTTAATTATCATTATATTAACATTTTTAACATAGGAAATTTAACTTTCTCACCCTTGAAATACAACGAGGGGTTTTTTATTCTTTTTTAGTTTTTTTTTCTTTTTCCAATTCGTTGAAGATGGGAAGGTTAATACGCACTGCTGTAAAAGTATGTTTACTTTTTATAATTTACAATTACGATTTAATTTTGTCCACAACACTATTTCATAAACACAATATACTAAAATTAATAAGTGGAAAAATAAGCATCACTCACCTGTGGAGTGATGTCAAAGATCATTCATCCATCAATCAATATTCAGACTAAGTGGGCTGTGGTTTTGTAAATTATGATCAGCAGCAATAACAAAAATATAAACTTCAAATGTGTAAAAGTTTAAATTTTTTCATTATAAATTTCAAAAATATAGAATCATTTTATCTTGCTGACTATGTTTTTTAACGGGAATAAGATTTAATTCATTAACCAAACAGACTGCTCAAGATTTCAAAATTATCATCATAATAAGATAAATGCGATGTAAATATATTTATAAATAATATATAATAATAAATAAACACTTCATATTTACAAATGGGTTCGTTATAATCTGTGAGAAGGTATAACTCTTGATAAAATTAATAAAACAACATCTTAAAACTAAGGTGTGATAGGCTCCCTTCATATCCTCCCCACTAAGTTCTACCCATTCCGCCTAACTTTCGACAAAGCCTGAGTTAGTTAAGTGGGAAATTCAGACCACGGAGAGAGACTGAAGAGATGTTGTTCCGGCCTTGATACACTCAAGGGATTTTGGTATGTTTTATTATTTTTCTGGAATCGAATAAAGCAATATAATTTAAACAAATATAATTCGGTTAATTTACAATAATACTATGAATGACTTATTTATCAAAAATAACAAAACGTTGTACAAAATACTTAAGGATATTTATTAGTCTACAGTTTTCTTTTTAGTTTCATACTAATAATGATAGTCACCCAAGAATGAACATAATTACGAAATACTGATTTTTCTCCTTCGATTATCACATTTCCTTGTTAGTTTTTTCATGCTTCAGTTATGCATTTCAAAGTTTCAATTTATGCATTTAATAGTTTCCTTTCTTAAGGAAGATCCACTTGGGGATAGATCCCTACAATAACACCTATATATATAAAAGTGTTTGTTGTGGTGTATTAAGGAGGAAAGGAATATGGTTTGTGAAGACAACGGAACATTAGTGACCTTCCTTAATGTGGTTTACACTG
This sequence comes from Trachelipus rathkii, assembly GCA_015478945.1. Lineage (NCBI taxonomy): Eukaryota > Metazoa > Arthropoda > Malacostraca > Isopoda > Trachelipodidae > Trachelipus > Trachelipus rathkii. The sequence goes on from JABUQX010035112.1 coordinate 32,246, forward strand.
ACAAATCTTAACCTTATTAAATCTATGTAATATATAAAACCACAATGAATATGATTTTGAAAGAACGATAATATTCAATTTCATTCGTCAATAAACTCATTCCCATTTGAAACTAATACACTAGTCTGTAAAATTTGACCTGGCGTCCCACAACCACAACAATTCGCATATACATGGATATATATAATTATATATATTCATATATACGAAAGATGTAAAAAAAAAATTTTGAAAAAATTATGCCTGCCGATAATGACGATAATTTATAATACAACATGGTAAAAAAATTTTTTGAAAAAATTTTGCCTGCCGATAATGACGATAATTTATGATGCAACATGTATATACTATATATATTATTCATATATATAGGATATACACAATTTGGTTAATACTTACAATTCCTTAGAACGTACAAACCCAAAATGAAGTTTTTCGTGTTCCTGTTTACCTCTGATGTATATTCAGCGAACGGAACAAGACCTCATCTGTAACGAGACATTTTAACAGGGAGCCAGCCCCCAATCAATTTTGCCATGCATGAACATACCAAAATGATTGGATCGTGGCATAACATGCAATTAAAATTGTTTTAATTTACTTTACAAAGTAAAGTAAATATTCTTTTAAAAATTTATTATTAGAATTATATGGATATGGTCAAAGACCAGTTATTTTCTCTATACTAGGTAGCTAGTCCACTAAGGGGTAGCATTTTATGAGGCCTATCTAAAGTATTTAGTAAAAAAAAATTCTTTTATCAGTTAAGCAGCAGTTCAGAGGCAAAGGATAAGATAAGAAGGAGTCAGAGATAAAAGGTAGAAGAGAGGAATAAGGAGTTGGACAGAGAAAATACTACTCATAGAGCAGTAATTATTATCACCCCCCCATTCTTCCCTTTTATAAATATGTTTTCTGTAACTATTTTTTTTTTTAATTTGTAAAGTTCTGTATTTTCTGTAAAATATCTTTTAAAGTAAATTTGAAAATGAATCTGTAAGCATCAGGCACATATATGTCAGTGTGATATATTAAGTATTTTAAATAAAGTTTGAAACTTGTAAACGTCTGTAGTAAATCGTTTTTGAAAAAAAATCAGTAAATATGTAGATGTATAATTGTTTAAATTATGTAAATATATTGTTCATTAAGTTCTGTGTAATGTCTTAAATAAAATATAACAATTATATAATATATAATAAATAAATAAAATAAAATAATGCATCAAAATGTTCTGTGTAAATGTTTAATAATTTATTTATGAAAGTATGGAGTATCTGTATTATATTTGGGAACGTCTTTTTGGACGTTTATATTCAATAGGAACGTGCATAACATTAGGTAAGTCTCTAACCGGACCTCTACTTCTAGTACAACGACCGCTCTGTATCTCTTCCAAAGTATCATCCCCCAAGTGTAAAAGAGTAAGATCACTATCTTCAAGTTGAACATCTTTGGGGTCACCGAAAATTTCACCCACAAATTTGAAAGGTGGCTCAGGAGTACAGGTTACAGAAGACAAAGACTCATCAGGAGGTGGAATAGGTGAAAACCCAAGAAATTCGGTCATCTGAGAGACATTGGAGCTTTCAAAACTAAGTGGAGATACACTTACTGGGATCATATCAGCTTCTACTGTCTCTCCAGAAACCTTATCAGGCCTTAGAGGAGAACTAGAACAAGCAAAATGAGGTCTATCTTTAAAGAAGGACTGATGAGGTGAGACACTTTCCTCATCTACAAACTGTATTTCAGTAGCGGGAGATTGTTCCATTGTGTATGTAACATCCAACTTCTCCCGATTTGCTATCAATTCAGAATCCTGAGGAGTGGAAAGGAATAAGAATCTAGAAGGATAATCATGACCATAATAATCATAATAATCTAAAGAAGGAGTTGGGGGTTCTGTACTGTGTTCAAGAATATGTTCAGTAGTGTCAACAATATTAGTATCTGGTGTAACTGGTGTAGGAGTAGAGACCGATTGTGTAGGAATAAGAACTGATTGTGTTACTGGGAAGTATGGAAGATCTACTTCATCCTCATAAGAAGAACTTACAGGGGAATAAACACGTTCAAAGGGAGGTAATAAAAATGCTACTTTAGCCCGGGAAGTACGGAGGACAGTGGGTGACAAATAAGCTCTTTTTATTGAAGGGCTATGTCTGTCTACTGGTTTACTTTGAATTTGATTGACTTTTTGTGAAATATCTGGTAATTGGACATATTCGGCCACAGACATAGGATTAAGGGGTAGAAAACCTTCAAAATCAGCGTCCTCAGTGTCTGATTCCAAACTGGCATTAAATAGACTGATGTCGTCCGAAGAAGAATCAAGAGAGTTACTCAACTCACCATTCTCAACCAAACTTTCAACGTCCGAGTACACATTTTCCTCTTGAAGGTCGTCCTCTTCAGAAAAGAAGATTTCCTTCATTTCTCTGTGATGTGCAAGATATTTTTTTAAGTAATTGGGTACATCCACCCAACCTCTTAAATGAGAAAAATGAATCTTATAAAGTCTTCCAGAAGGACTGTCTAGGCGTCTGATGACATATGTTACCAGATTGGGATTAACTTCAATAATTTCAAATGGTCCTTCCCATTTACTATGAAATTTCATAGCAGCACTGGGGCCAGTTCGGACAACTTTCCGGGCTACTCTTTGTCCTTTCTTGAAAGGTTTAAAATTTGTACTTCCCTCTTTCCAATATTGAGGGAAGGTGTGGACTGGAGTGTGTGCTTCTTGTAGCAAGAAGTCAGAAGGAGATTGTGAAAGAGCGCTATGTGATGTATTATTGTAAATTAGGACCGACGAAGCTAGTTCTTCGTCCCAGTTTGCTGGTTGCTCTAACACAAGGCATTTTAAAATCTGGATAAGACTGCGGTTAAATCGCTCGCAAATCCCATTACTAGATGGATGAAGAGGAGAAATTTTTATGTGTTTAATATTGTGTTTAAGCATTACTTGTTGAAAAATCTGTGAAGTGAATTCTGTACCATTGTCTGTCAAGATCCTATTAGGAACCTTAGGCAGAAATGGAAGTATATGGTGTTCCAATTTACGAGAAACTGTTAAACTTGACTTGTCGGCGATGGGAACTACCGCCACCCATTTAGAAAAGTGGTCAATGAGGACTAAACAATATTTGTTACCTTTAAATGTTTTAGGGAATTGCAAAAGATCCATGGCGCACAGATCAAAGGGGGAATTTGCAAGAATCCTCAACATCGGAGGAGTAATATTTGTAGAAAAATTCTTTTGAGTCTGGCATATTGGGCAACAGCGAACAATATCAGAGATCACTTGATTGACCCTTGGATTCCAAAAATGTTTGTAAATTAATTGGAGCATTTTATTACGCCCAATATGTGCGCAGGACACATGTAATTCAAGTGTCATATGCATCAGCAAGTCCATAGAAATAACATATAGTAAATTTCCTGAGGAAGTTTTATAATATAAAAGGTCATTCTCTAAGACGATCTGAGATTGATACATTCTATATGGTTTGGGTATCTGTTGTGGGGGTAAATTGTGCCCATCCTTTTTAAAACTTTTCAACATTTTTCCCAAGATTTTATCACTCATTTGGTCATGGGCTATGTCTAGCTCATTTATGTTTGTGTTAGAAACAGATATCTTATGTACTGAAATGTTGTACACTGGGGGAGTTGCTCCGCTAGGGAGTTTAAGACCCTCTGCAATAATAAGAAAATCAGTGCCATGTAAATATAACAGCTGGTGTTCGGTCATGTCAGGTAGCAGATGACAATCCCTCAAGGCCGGGGTGCCCAGGATTAAGGGATGATCTGCCACATAGTGTTCAGGTACTATGAAAAATGCTGAGGGTTGTGTAATGAAACCTTGTTCAAATTTCAGAGCCAAATCAACGTAATGGGTAATGGGAATTCTTTTTGTGTTCCCAAAACCACTAATGGCTTTGACCCCAACTTTGTCCGATGGGAGGATAGCTTTGGTGTCACCCAAAAGTTTAACAACATCGGCGCTGACTAAATTAACGCCAGCCCCGCTGTCAACCAAACAATTAACCTTGGGAGCAAGTAAATCATCTAAATTGACACAGACAATTAATGGATCTATGTCTGCCTGACAAAGGTGTATAGGGCCAACCATGTCATCCTCGACTTCAGAAGAATCCTGTGGTGGGGGTCCAGAAGTCGATGGATCCTCAGATTTCCTGTTGTCACTAAGAGTAGGTTCTACTGAGTCCTGCTCATTGTCTTTTTTCTCCACAGGTTGACTCGTTCCTGTGGAGGCTAATAGTTTAAAGACTCCTGATAATTCTCGTCAAAACCCTTACAATGACCACTATGGGCAGGTTTTTGACAATAGTCACAAGGAGGAAGTGTTTTTTCTTCAGTTTCAGCAGTTGTAGGACGGGAGTCTGGTTTAGGCTTTTGAGGTGAACTTCGGGAGTACACCTTTTTTATGGCTCCCTTGACATAGTCCCTAGGGGATCTGGGTTTATTAGTGTCTGGAGCAGTGGTGTTATTTCGGGGAGGTGTTCTGTGAGTACACCTAATTCCTGGATGTGGCCCCTCACAGAAAGGACAAATTATCTTCCTCTCAAGAGTGGGTGATGACTGAGGGGATTTATAAGAGCGACATTCAGCCCTTATGTGACCCTTCTTCTTGCAATAAGCGCATATTCCCAGATACTTGTAACATTCTTTCATTTGATGGCCCCGATTTTCGCAATACTCACATACCAGGCCCTTCCTATCTTCACTAACTGCCCGAGGGGCAGAATTTCTGTAGTGCGGGGAAGAATGAGACTGATCGCGAGAGGTGTGTTGAACACTGCGGAGATTATCACGATAAAATCGGGAACCATTAGTTCTACCTGGAGGACTACGATCAGTATCCTGGGACTTATGAGGTATATAAGTTGTTTTAGAAGAATTATTCTTTGTTTTGTTTTTTAAAACATCTGTCCAACTAGGGTAAACAGTGTTAATCTGTATAATGGATTCAACTGTATCATTTAAATTGTCTTTCGGTGGATGTGGATGCGATTTATGTGAGTGAGTTGGCTGATTAAAGAGTTCTGGGGATGTATGAGATATAGAATTTGGAAACTCAGTGTTATCTGTTTCAAGAGAGTCGGCATAGCCAACAATCTTTTCCCAGGAAACACGCAAATTTCCATCAAGTTCCTGCATCTTAATGTATTTGCGAACACTCTTCTCTATGTATGGTGGAAGACTACACAGGAAAGCAGTTCGCAAGGAATCGTGTGTTCTCATATCCAAGCCTCGATATGCCCGACGGGCTAATCTTTCCAACCTGAGAGCATACATTCGTATACTCTCACCTTTCTCTCTGTGAGCAGCGTGATAAGCTTGAAGCTTATATTCGTTTTTGCGTTTTTCTTCCGTCTGGAAACCAACCCACTAAAGTGTCTCTAACAGAGAAATAATCTCTGTCATCTTTGATTAAGATCCGGTACAATTTAGCAAAACTCCCCTCCAATTGACGACCTAAAAGCCGTACCCATTGGTGAGGAGCATTAGGATAATGAAGACTACAATAGTCTTCAAAATCTTTTAAGTAAACGAGGAAGTTCTGATCTGCCTCATACTTATATTTACCGGGATCTACGACCTTGAGTTTCTGGGAATTTTTGACAAGCTGTGTCAAAAGAAGTATGGCTTTTTCCATAGAATCTAACTTCCTCTTCATCTCAGGACCCGAATACAAAGGTGGATCCTCAGACTCAGATTCAGATTCAGATCCCTGAAAAGAATTATATGGCTGTGGCTGTGTCTTTGTTTGTTTGGACGATCTATGAGATCTAACTTGTGCCTGTGTATAATCTGTGTTTGTTTTGATTGGAGGTTTAAGGAGTGTCTCCTTAATTTCCAAATCTAAGTCAATTAAATCAATATTGTTATTTTCAGTTTTCTGAGTCTGCGTTTGTCCAGGTGATTTGGTAGAATTAGGCACTGTGGGTACTGTATTTATTCTTTGGGAATATTGTTTTCTATGTGTTTCTGTACTATGGGGGTGAAAATGTTCTGTGTTTGAATACTCTAGGTCATCCTGGGACGACCTAGGTGAATCTGCTGATACATCATCATCTAGTAAAGATTTATTTTCTTTTAAATATTGATCAAGGCTTAAGGCCTGTGTATTGTGTTCATCAAATTTTATGTTTTTTTCAGCTAATTTATCCATGAGTGCAGATTTCTCATGAGTAAACTTATTAATCAATGTATTTACAGTGTAATTATCAGAAAGGTCTAAGTGTTGTATGTTATGATCTATGTTTTTATTTTTACGATGTTTGTCAGGTTTGTTATTTTTAGCAGGTTTATTTAATTTAGAATCTAAGTCATGGACTTTCGATTCTATATCCTCAGATTTTCCAGCTGCTAAATCTAAGTCTTCCCTTGTTAAAAGGTCAGCTAAAGCCTTTTGTTGCGATTTTTCGTAATCACGGTGGTCAGCCATTTGGTCAAATGTATGTTTATTCAACCACTCTACGTTCATACGATTCACACAATTATAATTGAATTTGAACCAGACTAATCTAATGTAATAAAGTGTAAATTATAATATATCCTAGTGTATTCTGTGAGGATTCTGGTGAACTAGTCACAACTGGGCAAGCACCGAACAGAAACAGAGTCCCTGTTCGGGCGCCACTTTAATTTTACGTTTCTATGTGGCGGAGAATACAGCAGCAGGGTAGAAAGTGTCCCAGATATTGCGGTAGAGTCAGTGTACCCTATAATTCTACAGCTATATTCTCCTTATATTGTAAAATTGAAGATTATTTTTATTTCAGAATTATACTAATATGAATCAAGAGTATTATTTCATTATAATATATATAAGAATACAAGAAGAAAAAGTAAGAAGTAAGAATGGAATTTGATAGATTACCTCGCAGCAGAAGGAAGACAACAACGATCAAGATGTATCTTCTTTACATAAAATGCGAGGTAAATTAGGCGTATCTGATAATGCCTAACGTGAGTCACAACTGCCGCGTTGACTCTGCTTGAATGTTTGGTGCCTGGATGTACGGTGTGTGGCTAGTTCTAACTTTAATTAGTGATACTTTATTTTTAAATAGGCTCAAGAAGAAGCTCGGTACAGATGATAGACAGAAGGGATAGAAAGAAAAAAGATATGCTGTTATGTTTTTATTATAAATAATTATGATTTAACTTTAATATTTAATTTCTTAAATCTTATTTCTATTTAAATTATTTACAGAAGAAGCATGTGAGAACCCATGGGGTACACAATACTTCAAATATTTACAATAATAATAATATTAAACATCTATGTTCTATGTGTGGATTCCTTATGTCTGGTTCAAGACTTGACTGTGGGGGTAAGTTATTCCCTTTCATACAAATCTTTCATACAATTACAAATACTGTGTTAGAAAATATATAATATACAAATTAATATAACTTAACTTTAATTTTTAGAGTTTCTAATCGTAATATTTAGTTCATTAATTCTTTTTAATTTCAGTTCTGTTACAGATGGTAGCACTGCGAAGTTTATTATTTAACAGTTTGGGCTTCAGGGTTTAACAATTTGCCATTTGTTAGGGATGTAGCTGGCCGGACTACATCAACTTCAAAAATGGACTAATTTAAAATCAAGATGATCAAGACAGAAACCGGAGCCTGAAGTGAACTCCAAATTTGAAATCCAACTCTAAAATCCAACTCTGAAACCCTACAATTAATAATGAAAATTAAGTTTCA
>JABUQX010035112.1:42500-45000 GCA_015478945.1 Trachelipus rathkii
AAACCGGCCCAATTCAACAAACACACGCAAACATCCTCACAACTCACTTAGCATAGCAGTCAAAAACCCACACACCCTCAAAACAGGAAAATCATCATAGCCCTCAGGAAAATAAAACTCAACCTTGACTCAACAATAGAAATAACCACAACTGACCTAAAAACATAACAAAGACACCTAAGAACTCACCTGCAACTGGCCCAGACAACATCTCGACAAACACCTAGGGAACGCAGCTTTAACTTAATTAGCACAAATGGTTATAACAGCTCATTAGCCTAAACTTCATTCCCCCATCTGGAAAGCTATCATTATATAATACCCAAACTGAAGCCAGCAAAAGACCCCTCTGATCCTTCATCATATCGCCCCATCTCTCTATTATCTACAAACTACTAGAAAAAAACATGCTAAACAAAATAACTGTAAACATCATCAAATACAAATTCCAACACAGTTTGAAACAAAACCACTCAATTACAACTGCACTCACAAATATTATAATTATACAACCCACAATCAATGGCCTAAATTCAAAAGCAACTCATAAAACAATAATCGTAGCAGTCAACATCAGCAAAGCATTCAATACAGTAACAACAAAAAACCCCAAACAAACCCTTTTTTGGGAAAAAAATAATTCCCAAAAACAAAAAAAATAACAAAATCTAACATCCCCACTAATTTAAAGAAATGGATCTCCAACTTTCTATCAGGATGAACAGCACAAATACAAACAAACAATACAAAACCCATAACAGTATATAAACATCAAAACGGAGTACCCCAAGGCGCAATATATATCCCCCACAGTATTCAACCTATTTACGGCCGTCTAGCACAACCACCAAACAGAGCTCACAAAATCTAACCTATTGCAGTGACCATCACATAGCCACTACAACACCAGATCCTAAGCACTGCCACAAACCTGACACAATAATACATCAACCAACTTCAAACTTGGCTAACAGAAAACAGAATGTCTGCCTCACTAAACAAATCTTCAATTACAATTAATCACCACCGACCGCCAACTTGGTGCCACACCCCCCACACCCCCCAAGTCTACCTAAACAACATTGCTATACCCTTTAACAAAACTCCGGCAAAATCCTTCAAAGAGTAAACACTTGACCACGCATCTCACTTCACCAACAAACACACAGACACATAACTTCATCTGCAAACAAGAAACTGAACATATTAAGAACCATCGCTGGCACAGACTTCACAAACAATAAACAAGCATCCACCACCATATACAAACAATACATTCGGCCAACTCTAAACTACGCTTCCCCAACTTGGCACCCACTACTGACTAAAAACATGAAGAAACTCTAAATGACACAAAACATAGTTCTAAGAATCTCATAGCACAATGCACATTAACAACACAACACCACCTACACGAAGAAACCAAAATTCCACCCATAAAGACAAACCTGGACATTATACTCACACAATTCTTTTCCAAACCCAACACCCATGCCAACATTGCAACTCTCTAACCCACACTCTACAGACTCAAACAACCTCCTTCTTCACCAGCTCTATATTACAAACAAATTCTGAACAACATTCCACCTCCACCAAACAACACAACACAACATACACCAAACAAATCCACACGACACTAACAGAAAACCACTTCAGACGCAGACCACCAAACAACAACATTTTAAACAAGTACCCACCAGAAATAGCATCAGAATTCAACTCACTACCAAGAATCAGTCAGTCATCTTTGGCAAAGCTAAGATGCGGCAACCACCTCTCTCTCCTGTTTAACTAACTCTCAACACAGAATAACATGGAATATATCATCCCTGGAGGAGACTTTTCTGTTTCCTGTGCATGTCACGCACCTTATCCCCAGTCTTGGGAAAAGAAGGTGGATGACATTATATACTGTAATTATATATATAATATATTACTATTATATATATTAATATATATATATTATATACTATATATATATATATAATATATATAATATATATATATATTATATATATAATATATATAATATATATATATATATATATATATATATATATAATAATATATATAATAATTATATATATATATAATATTATATATATATATAATATTATATATATATATATATATATATATAAAAGGATGTTACCAGAACCAGAATTTTTGGTTCCGGCCGGAACCGGAACTTTCCAGAACCTAACCTTGGAAAAGTTCCAGCCGGAACCGGAATTTATCGACTCCCGCTATACCTTACACATTCTAACTGAAAACTTCTGATTAACAAGTGAAGTTTCTCTAGAAGTATCTGGCATCTTGTTATATCCATATCTAGCTCTTAGTTCAGTAAAACCAAAATTTGGATAAGTAGATCAGTAAATTTTATGTAAGAAACAGGAAATATACCGTACATAAAGTTCTAGCGGGCCTTCAAAGTTTAAAAATCAGAAAATGATACCGATCGAGCAAAAAAATGTAGATTTTTGCTCGAGTTTGT
>JABUQX010035112.1:47500-50000 GCA_015478945.1 Trachelipus rathkii
AGAAAGGATAGGGGAAACAAAGAAAAATAAGCGAATAGATTTATTCTGGGTTTGTAGAAAAATGTTATGTACAAAAAAGGAAACTGAGTCAATTCGAAAATCGGCGGATTCGGTCTAATACTATGATGACTTCCATTAACTGTACTAGCTATTGATAAGGGAAACTTCTAGCAAGAATAACTGGGACTGAATTATTAGGAAAGTAGGAAACTTGGTTTGATACAAAAGGTTAAACTTTGTTCAATGCAGGTCGCAGTGAAATGAAATTGCTGAACATGATGAATTATTAATTGTAATGAATGAAATTATGCAATAGATAAGTATCTGCTATTACTCAACTTTTAATAGATCTTCTTCCAGGAGGCTTGAAACAGCACACAAGTATTGAGTCCTTGAGTGTGTGAAGAACTTGCTCTGGACAATTTTGTTCCAAGGATAGCAGATGGGTAATTGTTCAGTGATAGCAGATGCAATACTGCCCCAAGTATAGCAAATGGGTAATTGCCCCAAGGATAGCAAGCAAAGAGTTGTTGCCCCAAGGTTAGCAGGTGGAGAGTTGCTCCTGGATAGCACTTGAAATAGTGCCCCAAGGATGACAACCGAAGAGTTGCCCCAAGGATAGCACCTGAAAGATAATGGGGAACATTATCTTTTTTGTGATTGCAGTATGAGATGCTATTATGTAAACAGAAGCAGAAGTGAGTACATACCCTTAGCAGTTTATTCTGTCTGAGAATGGGTGCTCAACACGAAGTTCTGAAAGGATGAGAATCCTCATTCTCAGTGATCTTCTGATAAACTTTTGCAACTGATCTGTGGAACAAGCAGTTTAGCCACTAATGCTTTATATGTGATAACATATAAAACATTATGGCATTATTGCATATTATACAGAAATTAACTACTTGAGACCACTTACTTGATCGACCTACTTCTAATAAGTGATGTTTGTTGATGGAGATTTGCACAGATGTTTTTTTTGGCAAATTCGGATATTTTCTGTAACACTTTCTATAACTTATTTAACTTAACCTGAAATCATTTATGTTTAACTCATATGCCTAAGAAGTCGAAAAAGACATTATTATGCTCGGGAGAAAAGATGTTAGAATTATATGCTTAAAATAAATATAATAAATAACTATGATTATGAGATCACCATTACATCACCCCACACTAAGTTTATACCCCACTTAGATTTTCTATACTGTTTTTCTTCAGAGGACTGAGAGGGCAGAATAGTACGGATGGAGAGATGCAATCTCCCGAGTATATACTGATGAGAAATATTGAACCAGAAACAGATGATAAAATTTGAAACATTTCAATGAAAAGCATTGAAATCTGTGTATATTGAAATCTATATTTGCAAAGATGAAACAAAGAAAAGAAACAGGAATGAACAAAATTAGGAATAAAGAAACGAAGAACTGTAGCTGAAAAGCTGAGAAGAGAAGGTCTATTAAGATCTTCAAAGAAGCCGATCTGCGACAGACCTTGTAGTCTCATCTTCATATGCGATTTGGTGTATGAATTGAAGCAGTGAGTCACGCTGAGGAACATTCATATCCCTACACTGTGCCTCTTCTAAGATCAGTCTCATCCCGGACCTTACTATACCCTGTAATCTCGAATCTAGTTCCCTACTGGGTCTGAAATCTGCACTAGCCGTGGATGGATAGTTGGTCGGATAGTCATAGTGAGTGGTGGGATAAGCGAAGGATGATGAAGCAGTGTAGTTCTGTAAAGGATATGTCGAAGAAAACAGGCTGAACTTAGGGAATCTATGATGACGAATACTGTGAAGAATACCGAGGCTGAGGTGGTAGAACCGGCGGAATCACTTGATCATGAAGGTATACAGCATCTGATGACAGAAACTCTGATTCATCAGGATATTTCATTTCATAAATCCTGTGAGTGCTGGTGCATGTGTAAACGTTGCAGAACCCAGGCGACGCTCTATATTAGATAACATGAACGGGGGAACAGATAATTTTGTACTCCATACAAGGGTGGATAAGACCCTTATATAACTGGAGTAACTGAGCAGAAAAAGAAAATTTCCGCAATCTGAACAGAATCCCCAGCTTTAAGGTCACTTTAGCAACCGTTGTGATATGAGGTTTCCAAGACAATTTGTTGTTTATGTTCAGTCCACGAATGTTAGTTGTTAACATGTGAGACTTTAGATCTTTGATGGAGATCGGAAAGTTGGGAGGTGTTTTTGAGAGGGAGATGCAAGGAAGTTGAGTTTTTAAATGAGTTAAATTTCAAATGATTTCGGTGACTCCACTGAGAAATCTCATCCAGATCGGCAAGAATTGAATCAGAAAGCTGTAAACAACTTTAGATGCAATCAAGGGAGCAGATTTAAAATGAGTGGAAAAATGAGAGTTGAGTCATCTGCATAAGGGTAACAGAGTTAGGAGTGCAGCTAAGAAGATCATTGATGAAAAGTAGGAATAAAGTTGGAGATAGAACAGAACCTTAAGAAATA
>JABUQX010035112.1:60000-85616 GCA_015478945.1 Trachelipus rathkii
TCTCATTTGGACAACAGCCTTGCCTGTCTCGCGCACATTCGTCACCTGAAGGCGGATTATTGTACTCTAGATTAACTGCACCACCTCACCTCAAGAACGTGGTTCGCTGCTAGAAAAACAACCGTTTATTTATAGCTCATTCTAGCCAAACTGGACTATGGCTGTGCGGTATATGGCCAAACAGCTTTTACTTAATCCTCGTTTACTCGACACCATCCAGAGTGAAGGGTTTCATATAGCAACTGGTGTTTTTCGCTCAGCAACCAATGTAAGCCTTCAGGCAGAAGTCAATATCTGCTATTGTTTCTTAGGAGGTAATTCTTAATGTAAACCATTTCTTAGGAGGTAATTCTTAATGTAAACCACATTCATCTGTCGCCCTCGGCACTAACCCCGCTCATCAACGAAGTGTCTCAACACCCTCTATATTGGCCATACCATATAATCGTTTTCATCATATTCTGCTATTTAAATATCCCTTGCGGAAAGTTATTTGGTATTCATACAATGACGAGGACGTCCTCTGGCGATTTTCTGCTACGAATTGTCTAAATTTACAAAGAACCTCACATCCCTCTTTATAGTTCTTACTGAAGACTGCATTTTATTCCCACTCTACCATCCATATGAATTAAGTATCCGTTTATACAAATGACACCAAATCGGAGGATGGTGTGGTTGCGTATCACATGCTTGTTTTTATCGCGGAACTAATTGCCATTGTATTAGCAATTTTGTATTAGCACATTTCAGGATCACGTATACCTTTACATAGATTTGGACTCCTCTATAACATCTAAATATGTCTGCCTATTCCCACCCGCAGTTGCACTAGGTGATTAGACCGATAGTAGTATCTGAGTGAGAAAACACGTTAGTTCTACACACATATATAAAAGTACGTTTTATTCGTCACAAATCTACTACCGGAAAAGGCTGGTAGCATTATGCTGGGTCCTATTCAACATTGGTTTCCCAGGAAATGACGACATCACTTCAAACCCACTGTAGATTTGTGTGAATCTAGTACGAGGTAATCTTCCACAGAAAAATCGATACATAATCGACGACGAGTTGTTCTTTAGATGAAGGCAAAATGATAATTATCTATACATCCGTTACTAATGTTTTTTATTTAGTTCCCATTTAAATAATGTTAATAATTATATATAAACTATTACTAATTAATTATATAATTTTAAGTATATTTATAAATTTAATATTATATATATATAAGTAGGCATCATTATATATCTACGTCATTATATATCTATTATAAATATCTATAGTTATTTTTATTTATTATATAATATCGATCGCGTATAGTATATATATATATATAATTCTATGCTTTATAATATTAGATTTAGGTATTTAATAAATATAACTTCTGTAAGGATAACTTGCTGCTATGTAATTATATATATTGCTATATACCTAAATATATATAATATCATAATAATTATTTAACGTTTACGTAATATTTAAAATTAGGCTCTTACACTAATTACATAGTATAACTAATAAATAATACCTATAATGATATGGAATATTATCTTCTCTTAAATTAATATATATTATACTATATTAATAGATATATTATGATATATATATTATATATATATATATTATATATATATAAGATTATATATATATATATATATATATATATATATATATATATATATATATATATACCTAACTTTATATATATATTTTATATCTAATATATATATAAGAATAATTTCTATATCGTATCAATATATATATATATACTAAATTATATATATATAATATATATATACGCATATAAATATATAATATATATATCTTATATATATATTATATATGTGACTGTATATATTAATGATGTAGGGGCGATAAATAAGTTTATATCAAAATAACTATTTATATACCAGTTATTAGGATCCTCTCTCTCTTTAAATGCATTTATATATCACACATAATCTCTGTCTATCGGAAATGCAAGGAAGTGGATACATTGGGATGGGCTTTCTTTTTTAGATAATATATTTAAAAAAAATATACATCTCCATTAAAAAAAAAAAGAACAAGAACTAGAAGGGGGTTTTCAGGCCCTTGCCACTAAGGCAGACTCATATTTTTGATAGAGCTTTATCACTTTCTACGAATCGAACTATCTGTCATAGAGGAGATTTACAGGTAAGCATTCACTCCTCCTTCTAAATGGATCTCTCACATATCCTTCAAGATTACAGTCTTCTTTTCATAAAATTTCTAATTTAATTATTATTCAAGCTTATTTTATATCAAAATTACAAAGATATGATCAACACTTTTTTAAAAAAAATCTCAGGTTACATTTCTCACTGGGTGACGGTGGGGGATATAAAAAATTTTGAAACTTCTCACCATTTCGTCCAGAACTTAAGACACAATTTTTACAATGTATTATTCAATTACTTTTGCTCATATTTTAAAATCACTGAATCTTATAATAATTATGGTTCTTCATTATTATGACTATCACTATTCTCAACTCAAGAGCATTCCCTTCTTGAAAATATTTCGCTCGTTACCACTTCTGTAGTAAGACCTTTTTAACGTATGTCTTCTTTCAAAAAATATACACACTATCAGGCTTCTTTTCTTCTTTCACTAATCTCTCCTGGCTCACTCTAGATTCCCCTCTCGTTCATCTGCGTCCCCACTTTCAAAGAATGCGATGGTCGACACATCATTTATACTAGGTATTATAGATAGTATATATATACTATATAGTATATATATATATATATACAGGATGATAATACTATTTCAAATATAAACGAATATATATATATATATATATTTAGTATATATATATATATATAACCTATATTATTATAAATAAAAATTTACTACTATTTATATCTAAATGTATTATGATAAATATAACCCACATATAAAGCTATTATAATAATATTTATATAATATAAATTAATTTTCCATAAATTAATACTTCACTTATTAATTTATATATATAAACACTTAAATGACCTATATTTATATCATGAATATATAAAAATGGTCATATCTCACTTGAGTCAGATAGTCACAAGCGAACACCACGGCTCCAAGAGGCCACTACTTGAGGACTTGAAAATCAATCATAAATGGGCGAGGTCCTGGAGCATAATATATATTCCAAAGTCCCAAAAGCCCAATTGATTATCGATAGAGACAGTGGATATTCATGATCAAATTAAAAAATATAACCTAAAACCTAATAACAAAGTACATCCTTGCAAATTTATTAAAGTCCTAGTATTTTACGTTAAACAAAATCCAAATATTAATGAAGAATATTCACTTGTAGATACAGGTAAGAATAGGTTACTACTCAAAAGTGGGGAACAGAATCGGATATAAATATAGGATAATGAGTCGTTGGAGAAAGATGTTATGGTATCGAAATAAGGTAGACGAAAATAGATAGAAGACTTGGCGAATAGAAGTCCTAGCTGGAGACATTAAACTCAATTGAATTGATATGGCGAAACTGCAAATTGCCGAGTGGTACTGGAATCTATCGGACATCATTTCGTCAACATAACTAGGTAGGGGGATATCATTCGTAACAGATATAGTGAATTGTCAGTCAGTGATATTGGACGTGTGAGCCTATACGGAGGCTTGCTTGTCTAAATATCATTACGTTCTCAGTGTAAGCGTTTTGTTCCGGGGGTGGGAAGACCAACTTCCCTTTCGATGATTCAGGTACTTTTAATTTTTTCTAAGTTTCGCTTATCTCTCTGATCATTAATCGTATAACCAGTCGAGCTCATTGCCAATAAGATTCAAATAAAACCTTTGTCGGACGAGCAGGATAGTAATCCGTTTGATAGAAGCAGGTATGCCTTGTCCCGAATTGGGCTATGCAACGGAGGTTAGCACTAGGTAACAACTCCGAAAGAGGTAGGTGGCCATTATTTATTTGTACAAGCCCTCTCTTGTCAAGCGATTTCAATTTGCCAGTTAACCCTGACTATGAGAGGGGGGTCAACCAATATAATAAATTTGTCCTTTATTCGTTGGGGAGATGGGAGCAGTACCGAGATTGGCTGTCAAACAAGCAGATACCATTGTGTTTTTAGAATAAGGGGTTTTAAAGCGCGAGTGTTATGCTCGAGCTGCAGTATACCGAATCTAAATAAATGACAAAAAGTTTGATCTTGGTTAAGGATTAAATTTGAAAAAGCGCAAATCCATTATAGCCATTATATTCTCTGCTGTGAAAATTGAATTGCATGAGGGAGGAAGGGTATGGGAAAAATGGTATTGCGATCATGAGAAAGACTAAGCAGGTATAGCGCCCCACAAAAATCATAACTGTTCCGTTTTAGAGCCGTCCAGTAATTACTGAGTAAAATCTCATCGTATGAACGTGTGGAATGAGACAGGGATCGATGCCTTTTAACAAGGCAGCAGAATGGCTTGATTTTGGGAGAGAGGTCGAGGCCAAGCAAATGGGTGGGTAGCGGGTATATAAACCATACTTGTGTTGTAATCCCTTCATTCCGTGAATGAGAAAGGCAGCACCTTTTGTGAAAGGGATGTTAAAGCTAGAAATATAAGGATTTTATTTGATAACCGTGTCGCAATGGCCATGATACATGTGGGAATTCTGGAGTCACTCATCCATAGCAAGACTAATCGATGTCAGGGAGACGGATATTATTTAGGGGGTTTATTTGAAAACGAAGAATGAACTTGTGACATCACATGATATGTTATTACTCTTCACGAAAGAGAGCTGTGAGCAGTTTACAATTGGCTTCATACTTCAAGGCTTATCCAAGGGGTAGGAACGAATTCGAATTTGTAGCTCTCAATGAGAGATAAGAATCAGCACTCGTTTTGTATGGATTCAACAGGATGACAGTAGAGATAAAGGTTGAGGACCCGAACTCTTTAATAATAAATATAAAATCTACAGAAGCTCATATAGTCATTAATGCTTTCGATCGGAAGCTAGGATTAGTGAATATATAGACATTGCAAAAGGAGGACGGCGATCAGGCCCCAAGTATTTTATGAAGCGATTAATTAGAGTATTATACGTCAAGTTAACAGGTTCGAATGACGATGTTTTAGTATTTGTCAAGTGTTTTAAATATGTGGTTAGACTTTACATAGTGTTTATAAGTGGTCATCTAGTAGATGAGTCCTTAGTAAATTGATAACCTGTGAAGTAACAGGAATAGTCGAACTAATTTAATATATAAGGTTAAGAATTCGCTGAGAAGAAGGTGGCAAGTTTATTTTCGATCCCATATTTTTCTAATAAAAAGCACACTCATTGAAGGTTATTTTGAGTGAGGAGTAATAAAATTTAATGAAAAGCCATCGGGAGCTAAGCACCCATTTGGTGAATATTTTATATGATTTTACAATATAGCTAGTAATGATAAAGATTTGCCGTTCGAAGAAAGGGAAGCTTAGTTGCATTCCAATGGCTGATGTATACGTTAATGTAACTAAATATCATTAAATCCGAGAGACAAAATATTGAGTGAGTTTAACACTTAAAACACTTAGCCACTTGCGGAACTGCCTATTCTATTCAACATAGTAATATATTGTGGACGTGTTAACTTAAGAAGTATAGAAGAGGTATCAGCCAGACTTACTGTTGATAAGATTCTGTTTGATGAACAATTAAGGCATTTTTTAGATATTGAAAAGTTAGGGAGTTATATTTGTCACGCGTAGAAAACGATTCAAAAGACGACAATGGAGTTTAAGGTAGATTTATGCCCAGTATTCTCGCACACGTTGTGTGATTCGATTTAAGACTTTATTAATTTTCAAGGTTTCAATAATAATAAATTAGACATAATAAGGAAATCACATTTCACATTACCACCAATGTATGGGAATATATGCTTTCAGGAGATTGTTTTCATATTGTCTTAGTTTATATCTCAAAGGGAGTCGCTGGTTACTTAGTACTTAGTAACAATTTTTGCGTGAAACCAAAATTGGAAGTTTGAGAAAAGCTTGACTGTGTCTCCTAGAACAGGTTGAATAATGAAAACTCATTTATTTTCATTTCCAGTAATTTAACAGGTAGTGACAGGTCGAAGTACGAGAATATTGGTTTACTTTGGTTGTTCTGACCAATCAAGGTGATTTGTTGTGGAGTCAGGTTATTCATAAAATTTACTCGTACGTAACACTACTTAGACTTAACCGTACCTCCACCCATTTTAATAAAATTAACCTATTTATTGACTCACGACATTATAGAGACCGAATCCACACTCCTCTGGAATAATTATATAAAATATATTATTACCCGTATAGTGATATGTTAATATGATTTAAACTACATATTTTAATAATTTAAGTAAAAATTCTTATATTTTATTTTTTAATAAAATAATTAGGTGAAAAAATATTTCATTATTTTATACGATAATATATTCATTTCTTTAAAATCAATTAATTCTCCAATCATAAATCTATAAAAAACCTATAATCTTTAATACTATCAATATTTTTTTTTTAATTTATGGCTTAGGTCCAACAAATATACTCTATTAAAATTAATAATATATATTTTATAAAATAATAATATATTATATAATAATAAATATAGTATATAGTATTAATATATATAATCATATATATATATATAAATTCCTATTTAAATATTATATTAATATATATTATATTAAATTATTATATTATATATATATACTATATATAATATATATAGTAATTTATTAATAAATATATATATAATTAATATATTAAATAAATATTATATATAAAGAATATAATAATTATATAATATAAATATATATATTATATTAATATATATATATATAATATATTATATAATTTCATTTTAATTATAATCATCTAAACAATCAATTTACATCCAAAACTACTAATAGCATTTTTACTATTTTTCCTCAAACTGTTATACTGCCAACATAAATTGATAGCTGATAATAGGAAAAGTAGATTGAGGGGGTAAACTATATTAATGATATAATATAAAGTAAAAAATGGAAATTACTCACTCAGCCTTTTAATTCCGGGGCTACTAAATTATATAAATTTTTATAAGTAGATACTATCGTACATCAGGGTTCCAGAATAAATCTCACCTAATGAATGGTTTCTAACTGACCATCAAATTATAAAATTATATATTATATAGCAAGATAAACAAAGTGAAAAACAAAAATCACACAAGAAATCTATAACAAATTACATTGCAATTCGCTATTGTAATATATTTACACTGGTTATAGGGTATACCACAAACCATTACCATTATATACACCATATATATTATATTCTATATATATATATATATATATATATAGTATATTATATATTATTATATATTTGTTTCATGTGGAAGGGGCTGCGACCACCACTGATGAGATCTGGAGTCCATAAGCAGCCAAAACTCCTCACCATCGGGCTTTCATATTTATCCACCTTATTAATAATAAAAGTAATAATTAATTAATTAATTATAATTAATTAAAATAATTAATAAAATAATAATTATAATAATAATTAAGGAAAAAAAATAAAAAAAATAAGGGTAATTCATAATAAATAAAATAAAAGTAATAATTAAAATTGCACTAAACACAATGAATGTTTAACTATTAATTAATAATGTATAAATAAATATAAAATATAAATTAAATATAATAAAATTATTAATAATAAAATAATATAATAATATAATATAAAATAATATAATAATATATTAATAATAAATAAAATATACAACCTGTTTATTTATCTAATTTACTATATAAAACTACAATTACAACACATATACTACAAAGAACTAGTGGATAAGCAATTACTAATAAAAATATAACTATTATTAACTTTTATTAATTATTTTTATCTATATTAATTATTATTATTATATTATATTATTTATATTATTATTATATTATTATTATTATATATAATTATTAATCTTATTATTATTATAATATATTATTATTATTCATATAATTATTATATTATATTATTATTATTTATTATTTATATTATTATTATGATTATTTAATTGTTTATTATTATTATTGTATTATTATATATTATTATGATTAATTATTATTATTATTATTATTAGTTATTATTATATATTATTATTATTATTATTATTATTAATATGTATTATTAATTTATTATATTATTAATTTATTATTTATTTTTATTATTGGTTATTATTATTTTTATATTATATATTATGTATTATTTATATATTTATTAATTATTTTATTATTTTAATTATTATTATTATTAATTGATATATGATTAGTATTAACCAGTATGATAATTATATATTATTATTATTATATATTTTATTATTATTATCTAATATGCGTTTAATATTAAATCATGGCATGTCCCCCTGCATTTTTATTTCATTTCTTATTTTTTGAATTAAGGTAATATATCGAATTATTATGATTATTTAAGTAAATTTTTTATAAAATTACATATAATATACACGGAATTATATATACGATAATTAATTTTATTATTTTATATTCTCAAATTTTCCTTTTAAAAACAACAATAATATAATAGAGATATATATATATATATATAATATAATAATAATGATTGATTATATATATGATAATTCACCCAAGTATAGGGCATAGTATCACAAATAAAAATGGAGAATGAGCAAAATTATTTATATATTCTATATAATATATATATAAATATATATATAAATATCAGTTAAATAGTATACTAGTATATATATATTATATATAATATATATTATTATATAAATATATATATATTATATATATATATAATATATAATATATATATAATTAAAATATATATATATATATAAAAGAATATTACAATAACTATATTTGGAGCTTAAAAAAAAAAAAAATTTAAATTAAAATAAACAATTTTAAGTGTTACATAAAAAATATATATAGAACTGATAAAAAATTATTGAAAAGTTTGGAATAAATGTTATATATATAAATTATATATAAATATATATATTATATATAGTATATATATATTATAATATTTTATATTATATATATATATATATATATAATAACATATATATATATATAATATATAAATATATATATATATATTAATTAATAATTATATAAAAATATTATATTATAAATAAAATATATAATATATAAAAAAAATTATGAAAATATATATATATAATAATATATATGATAAATATATATATAATATATATATATATTTATATAACAAATCATTAAGGAAAAACTAAAACGTAATGTTTTAATTAAGAAATCTTAAACATACCTGAATGTTCAATATTAATTTCTTTGGGATCTACATTTATTTGATAAGCACTATTATGTCTCTCTATAATTTGTTTTTTAATTTCACGTTTTAAAGCTTTGACATTTTTTTTTCATTTTTGAGTTCAAGTCGTTTTAATAGGATATTTGTGTCTCCTTCAAATGTTTCTCTGGATTGAATGGACCTAACACAGAAGCACGAAACCTTTCGCTAATTAACTTTTGGTTCACTTAATTTTTCAGTTAAATAAGCTTTACGCCGTTTAAAGCTGTATTTTGATTTGTAATTACATTTAGTTTCCTTTTTCACCTCATCTACCATAATGCATATTTTAATTTTTTTAAAAATTTAAAGTTTCAACTAGTTTAATAACTTTCTAATACACAATAATATATATACTATTATAATATAAAATATATATATATTTTAATTTTTTTTTTTTTTTATATTTATATATTTATATTATAATATAATATATATATATAAATTTATATTAATATACATTATATATATATATATATTAATATATATATATAATAGGACCTGTTATGTTTTACTAATAATACTAGTGACATAAATAAAGTACAATAAAATAACTAATATTAATAATATAATAAAATATATTATATACTAATATATATAAAATAATATATTATATTAATTAATAATAATATCATATATATATTTTTTATAATCTATATTTAATTTTTTTTTTTCTTAAATTTAATATATTTAATAAAATATATAATATATAATATAATATATATATATATTATATATATATAATTTGGAAATATAGCTCTTGTATCGACCTTTATCCAATATGTTCCATTTAAGAAAACTAAACAACCAAAACATGAAAAAGGGATTAAAATCAACTTAATGATTAATGTGCTTACAACTAAACTAGTAATATATGCAAGCAAAACAAAAAACACATTTATTTTTTTTCGGATGTTCATATGTTTCATGAAATTATTTTTATTATTATTATTATTATTATTATATTATATTATATTATTATTATTATAATATATATATATTATTATTTTATATTATATATATTATTGGTTTATGTCATATTATTATTATATATTAATTATTATTAATTATTAATTATATTATTATTTATTTATTATTATAATTATTATTATTATTTATTAATCAATATTACGATCCATACTAGATTTTGCTTATTATCAAAATGACTCCTGAGAAAATATAGGTTATTTATTATTTTATTAATTATTGATTATATTAATATATTATTAATTATTATATATTATTATTATTATATATTATTATTATATATTATTTATTATTATTATTATTATTATAATATATATTTATTAATTATTATTATTATTATTGTATTTACATATTTATAATATTATGTACCTTATTCAATATATATTATTTTACTTATTTAATTAAAATGTCCCCGTCACAAATCTTACTGTTACTGTTTTTATAAGCTTTTCTCAAGCAGTGCTATTAATCAATTTTTACATGTTCGAACTAGAATTTAATATGTTTTCAAGATTCGTATTAGTACTACAATATTACTCACGTATTTAGAGAGCTTATTCCATAAAGGCTAAATAAAATATGAAGGTAAAACCTTTAATATTCATATGTCATTATCCTCGTAAACCAAATTCAAGAATTCAAAAGTAACAACTATTTGTTTGTTATGTTAACTCTAGAAGATTTTGAAAATTTACAATCTTTGTCACCATTTTTATTATGTAAAATGGAGATGGAATTAGTTTAAATAACATTAAAAAGTTAATAAATAGAAAAGATCTTAAAATTCATTGCATGACAAAATGAACATATGAAAAAAATGTCAGAAATCGTGATTCTTAAAATCACAAACACTCGGTCTTAACAACATTAATTTAAATGAAATATAATTTCAATATAATTAATTTTTAAAATGAAGCTTCCCTACAAACAATATTTGTTTTAACAAGTGTTTAAAAAACATGAAGGTTATTAGGTTATGTTACTTTGCTATTTTAAATTTACGCTATTTTATTATGTGCTATGTGATGTATGTTAATTTCTGCTGCAATATTAATATTTTATAAATGTATAGCCTCATTAGTTTTATAACTATGCTGTTAATTAAGGGTTAGGGGGCTGTGCCCTACCCTCCTTGCCGTGCTACTTATTTTATGTTCTATGTATGTAACTGAATTTTGTTATTTATTCTATGGCCCTGTTATTTATTCTAGGTTATGTCTATGTACTACGCCTTATTACACGGCTTTATACATGCCTATGCTAATGTTTTCTCTGCGTTATGTCTATTAGGTTTATTTAATTACACGTAAATGTCACAATTCCTAGGTTATAAAAATAAATTCTGCTATACTAAAAAAATAAAATATAATATAATAAAAAAATAAATAATTAAAAAAATAAAATAAAATAATAAAGCAAAATGTATTAATTCAATATTAAATAAAAAAAATCCCTTTACTTAATCTCTCTCTAATATCATATAAGTTATATAGTATATATGTATATATATAGTATATATATATATATATATATATATATAATAATTAATATTATAAATATATATATTTATATTAATATTATATTTATATATATTATATATATATATATATATATATATATATAATATATATATATAATATAACAAGAGGTGAGCATCGTTTCTCAAAAAATTAGTTCCGTTATCGTACTCACTGACTCTTTATTTTTTCGTTTACTGTTGTTGACTGTCTTTAGTGGACTGTGTTGGCTCGTTAGTTCGGGAAAAGTATTCCGAATGTATTACATTTTCTTTGAAAGGAAAAAGTAACGCAGTGCCGTTATATCAAAAACTCCGTACTTTTAGTTTTTGACTATATTACATTAAATATCGCGGTATCATTAGGTAATTATTAGTTGTGTATATATATTCAATCATTATCATTACTATTAAATACACTATCCATGGTAACCCACGCACATCAACTTAGTCCCTTTACTATTAATAATGCATATACCGATCCACCCCTTCCTGCCATCACAACTGTTACTACACCTCTGCAACCATCCGTTTTCCTTTTTCATTCCAAATCATATATATCAGATACATATTTAATCTCAAACACTTCTCCAGCGCTCACTAAAATACTAATCATATATTGATAACCGTCACACCTGTATTGACTGTCCTCACCATACAAGCTAAACCTTCTCCTTATCTACGTTTAAACCTTCAAACCCCTTCTGCAAATCATTTAAAATCCTGTCAAACTCTAAATCAGATTCGCCCAATACAAAAGCAAAATTCAATTCAATTAGGCTGGCAAACCGTTCCGCTCTTCAATTTTCCATCATTATACTAACACACCATCCTCGTCCACCGTCTGCTGTTATATCTTTTTTTGCGACCTGCTTTTCGTCGGAAGAAAGTTGCATCGCGACCCGCATCCATTATAAATTAATTGCATTAACCAAATGTAGACATATTGCACATTCCCTTCCTCACCTCCGTCTATAATTGAAAACATGATACTTTCAACTTCCATTTTTTTCTTACACACTCTTTGCTATGGTCTTTGATAGAGATGAATTTGATGTAGGCTTCCTCATTAACACCACATATATAATAACACTCGTAAGCCTTTCTATAAAGCATATCATACGCCTATTTGAATATCTCTAACTTGGGTCAAATCAATTTTTATCGGCCATTTTCATTCCTTTTTTCATTTCTTCATTTATCTTGGATGTGTCGTCCAAACTCAGTCCACTCATCTTGCACGTACTTTTAGTACGCAATCTTGTTCAGATTTGTCCTTCAGTACGAACGTATCTTCGAACCAAAATTAGTAATTTCCATATACTAAACTTAAACTAATTCCAATAATTCCTACAGTTATCCCCTTATCCCCTTACCATTATATAAAGGTAAAACATTAGCCCATTCCGATCCAATACGGATACTTATAAACAACTCATAAACGGGTTGTACTCACAAATTCATCAACATCTCCATTCTCGTCTATCATTGAACTCATATCACCGAGTAATTTCAGGCTATCTAACAGATTGCCATTCTCATATCCCATCTACATTCCCACAAAAAGATTGTCTTACTAACCTCATAAATTACAACTTTAAGATGACATCCTCATCCCGGGACAATACAATATTCATGTCTTCACCATCAAATGCCACCAAATATCACCATCAAACCCGTCACTGGTCTAGTTTCTCGTTCTGTGCCGGTTCTGTAGTACTTCTGTCGGCACCTCTTCATACTTGTCAATGGTTTATGCCAGATTTTATCTTCCGCGAAGTATTCACACAATGTACACTACAATCCTAGTTTACATTCATCTCATCAATTTACGGAAAAGCAATCAATACCCGACATTGTTCTAGTGGTAGATCCCAATTATATATTATATAATAATATATATATTTAAATATTATATAAATAATATATAATTATATTATATATATATATATATATCTATTAGTAATAATTATAATTAGTTATATTTATTAATAATATATATATATATATATTATAATATTTATTATATATATAAAATTATATAATATATATTTATATAATATATAAATATATATTGAATATTATTGAATATAATAATAATATTAATATTAATATATATATAATATAAATATATATTAATATATATATATATATTATATATATATATATATATAAATTATATAATAAATATAAAATATATAATATATATATATTATATTAGTATACATTATATATATAATAATATAATATATATATATATAGTAAATATGATTATATATAATATAAATATTATATATAATATAAATATAATTATATAACAAGGTGCACGATCCGTTTACTGTGTCTCCGTTAGTTCCCTTCCTAATGGAACTTAGTTTTTGAGAACTGGAGCTACGGAAATCTCGTTACTTTGTTCTTTTCATGTAACCTCCGATAATTGCGTTTATTTTTTTCTGTCTCCGTTATTTGATTCGTTACAAATTTCTGTTCGACTTTAATAATATTTTAAATATCACAGTTTTAAAAATGAGGCGACTAAAAAAAATATTTTATTCCTTTGTATATATATAAAGTATATATATCATATATATAATATAAATATATATATATATATATATATATTAATATAAATATATATATATATATAAATATTATATAATAATATAGATAATAATATAATATAATAAATAATTATATATATATGATATAATATATAATATATATAATATATATATATTAATAATAATATATAATTATATATATAAATTATAATAGTAATATATTAATATAATAAATATAATATATATATATTATATATATTATAATAAATATATACCAGTATATATATAGATATATATATATATATCATAAAATATATATTATATATTATATATTAATATATATATATATAATATATAAATAATATATATAATAATATATATATATATATATATAATATAATAAATAAATTATAATTATATATAAAATATATAGTATATAGTAATATATAATATATATATATATATATATAATAAAACTATAACATGTATAATATATAATATATATATTAAAATTTAATAATATATATAATATATATATATATAATATATATCAAGAGGAATCAGGAAATCTGGCATAAAATAAAATAGCAATAGGATGGTGCTTCGTACTCGATTTAAATATTAATGAACTAAAGTGAGGTGGGACACTCGAAAGTTCTGCATCCATTTAGGCAGTTAGAAATAGGTGATAGTGAAGTGTGTGTGGGTTGATGTGTGCAGAAGGAATGGTGTTTTGGGATAAGCCATTAGTAAGAGGAGGTCAGAGCGAGAAAGCGAAGAATGTAAGTCTGCCCGTATAGATGAAAGTTACTGTGAAATGATCAGGAACGAATTCGAATTGTGATTTATTGATTTGGAAGTTGTGTAGCAACGTTTATGGAAGGGTATAGTTCCGAGAATTGGAGGAAGCAAAATACCAAATCTGCCTAAGCATTTCATCAGACAATCTGCCTCTTTTAGGAGAATTGAATATAACTACCAAACTGGAGAGTCTTTCTACTGATGCTGATGGTGGTAGTGGTATTTTGTTTTTAAAAAATTGAAAAACTGCAAAAATCCAGGAAAGTATAACGTACAGAGAGAGATTCCACTGAAATCTTTTATTTTGGCAAACATATTTGAGAAACCTCCATATGCATCGAATCTTCTATATTTTAGTTGAATTATTTCATAATAAAAAAAAGTCCAAAAAAAAACGCCACACTTCAGAACTGCAATAATTCAGTCATCGATATTTGGGGCTTCTTTTGGAGGCCTTTATAGAACTTCAATTCAGCATTTTCTGGACCCTTTCGTCATTGCAGTAGTTTATTTTGTCAATTGTAAAATAAGTCCGAATTGCTAGCTCTCACTTTTAACTTTGAAATCTTGTTGGATTTGATCAACACAGAAGCTAATTATGTGCTAGTTAATTCATGCATATTATCCAGATTGATAAACTTGCCGAAACTTATTTGAAAAACCTTTTGATATGGCGTTCATAAGTGGCTGACAATACTTGAAGGTCTGCATTATTAAGAGGCGATTAATTTTTTTTTAATCAAGCTGCTAGAGAGAGTTGGCAACAAGGGAGTGTATTATCGAATATATTGTTCATATTATATTTATTAAATATAATATATAATAATATAAATAATATATAATTATATAGAAATATAATATATATATATATATATATAAATTAATATATATATATTATATATAATATAATAATTATATATATAATAATTATTATAATATATAAATATATATATATAGTATATATATATATATAAATAATATATAATATATATATATATATATTATATATATATATTATAATAATATTATATAATATATATATATATATATAAGTATATTATTATATATATATATATATGTGTGTATATATATAATAATTAATAATCATATATATATATATATATATATATATATTATATATATATAATAAATATATATATAAAATAAATTATATATATAATATATAAATATATTTTATATCTACACACGTCCCGGAAGGTCAAGACCCTGTCAAAAGGGTCAGAGCTCTTCTCCATCTTTCTCTATCCTCCAGGACTCCCTCTTCTCTTCCCATTATCGAAGCATTTCTCATGTCTTCTCAAGGAGTCCTTCACCTGCTGGCTTCCCTCCCTTCTCCTGTTCGCCAACCCTCCCCGCCTGTAAACGGTCCAGGTGTCCCTCCACCTCTCAAGCGCCAACAGTCCATTTCACCTCTACCCTCAGTCCCAGTCTCCTTACATCCCTCCTTTATTTTTAAGTTTCTTGTCTGTCTCTCCTATCTTTCCACTACACTTAAAACCTACATCCGCCTACTGTAGTCTACTTACCCTCTTGTGGTCGGTATCTCTCCATGTCTCTTGCCTCCATATAGTAGAATCGTCGGTGTTTAACATCTCGTCGAATATTTCACCTTTTCACCTCCATATGTACTCATTGTTCTACTTTAGCAGGGTACACCTACTCTTATAGCTTCCGCCATACTGAGTCTTTTCTAACCTTGTTATCGTGGTCTCTGTACACATTTCCTCCATCCTCTTGGACCAATAATACTCCCTCAAAGTTATTTGCATTTCCCACGCCATATGACTCATTTCCTTCCACCCCACTACTCCTCTCCCTTCCTTCTCCTTACTACTCACAAGATCTCAGTCTATGTGTTCAAAGTCAGCCCGGCCCCTCTAATAAGCCTTTAGCAAAACATGTTACCTCTACCGTCTCTCAGTCTAACTTCCTCTTTCGCTCAGAAATGCCAGTTCATCTGCGCGTGCCAAAATTTCAGCCTAGTCTCTATATACTCCTGTCACGCTTCTTTATCACTACATCAGATATCACAAACAAAATAATAACAACCACGCTTCCCTGTTGAACCTTCCATTTCTCACCTAAACCATTCCTTATTCTCAAATCCTTCTTCATACATTTATTATTCTTAAATCAAACTCTCCAGCTCCTCTCAAACTTTTACCACTGCATATCTCCCTAGCACTCCATAGTCCCTATCTAGCACTGAACAAGTTTTCTAGAACATTTGAAAGCTACATATGCTTCGTATTATATCCATAACTTTTCTAACGCAATTCTCAAGGCGAACAAAAGATCTCTGTCGGCTTCTCTTATTCTAGAATTACCGTGCTGCCTTTCCCAAGTCTGGCTCTACTACCTTCTCAGTGTTTTCATCTAATACTCTTTAATCGCCAAGTTTTCTCAATCATTTGTTTCATTGTAAAAATTTCATCAATGGAGGACCCTTGGGCTGAGCTTGTCCAGGTGGCAGAGTTTCTTAGGATCACCTGCTTCCCATAAAGGGTGACTGGGGTCAGCAAATATGACGTCCTGTAGTTCTCAAAACTTCTGCTTCTGAGCATGCCCTCCTCCTTTGTAAATTCTTCCATCTTGGTCTGTAATTTCTTATTTTCTTCCTGCAAGAAGAGTTATTTATTCATCCTGTGTTAAAAAAGGGTGGCCCCCTCTCAACCCTTTAACTATTGTCCTATCGCTTTAACCTCAGTTCTTTCAAAAGTTTTTAAATCTATCCTTAATAGGAAGATTTGGAAACCTCTTAATTCTTTTAATTTACTTTCCAATCGCCAGTGTAGCTTAAATGATGATCGTTCTACTGATGATATTTTTTTCACAATTCCATGACTCTTCATCATTTGCTCTTAAGCATAACAATGAATCTTTTGCTGTGGTTGTAGACATGTAAAAACCCATTGATGGTTAGTGTCTGTCATAAAAGCCTTTATTTCTGATCTTCCCTCTTTCAATATCCATCCTTCTCTCTCCATCTGTAATGCTTTTTTCATATTTTTTTTTTTAGTATCTGTTCTATAGTAGCCATTAAATTCCTTAAAAATCTATCTTTTCGTAATGGATCTTGTCATCGCCCTACTTTATTTCTTACTTTTCATTAATGATATTCTTTCTGCCGTCCATTCTCATTTCAAACTCCACCTTCAAAAGCTGATGATTTTCCACCTTCCATTGATTTCTTTCATTTGAAGGATGGTCCACCAATCACCAAATTAACAAGATGCTAGAAGGTCCCACGATCTAACTAAAATCCAATCATCCTTCATATTTATTAATTGGGCAGAGACTAACATGGTTGTTTTCAATGCCTCAATTAAATCAAAGTTACTTCATCTTTCTAACTCAACATTAATTTTTCCACAAAAACGCATCTTTTATTTTGTCCTCTCGGTGTTCTTATTCGACGTGATCTTCCTTAGAAGTCACATTTTTTCCTTTCAGACACCACCACTTCTTAATGGGTTGGGTGATTCTGAGACTCCTATCAGGAATTCTTATTCACATTTATCCCAAGTTGTTTGTTCATCATAGGAAGGGCGTTTTAGCCCTAAATGGCATTATGCCTCATTGCATTTGGCCCCTCCTTTCACATCAACAATATATAAGAGACCACTTCTCATATTTTTGCTCATTCAACTCTGCAGTCTACAACTTGTATTCAAAACTAGCTCTTCAAAGTTAAATACTAAAAACTTCATTTACCTTTTGGTCATCATTGGATTTACATATTAAAAAAAAAAGTACTGATGGACTTGTGATACCCACCTATGTAGGAATGTCTTACTTCGCAGTCTGTTTACCGGTAGAGTTGGCTCTTTTGACCCAGTCTGATTTTATTGTGGTAAAACTAGATTCCTTCCCCATAAGTGGATCTTTAACCACAGTTTTTTACTTGATTAGTAATTAACGATGCACATAATATCCCACTTTGACTATGCCAGAGTTTCAGTCATTTGGCCAATGTTCTGACTCTGGCCTTAGAGCTTTTCAGTTTCTGTCTCTTCACCATAGGATGTTTAAAATGTTGCAGAAAAGTTTGGTTGAAAATGTTAATACGCAAAAGGTATCTAAATTGTGTAAGAAACTTAATTAATTAAAAAGGGATTGACGTGCTACATGCAAAAATTAAAAGCGCATCCAAACACCTAATCTAAAATCCTTCTTAAAATACTTATATAAGCATTGTTTAGAGTTGTAAACTTTTTTTATTTAGAGTAATTATGCTCATACTTTGTCATTTTTTTTTAAAATTTGATCAAACTAGTAGTAAAAAAAATATTAGTTTTTATTTTAATCTTAAATATGGCACCTAAACCTATAATTTTGTCATACAAATAAAGACAAATATAGATTAAAACTAAAATATTTCTAAATCTAATAACTGAATATTAATAAGAAAAATTCTCCCATTACGGGAAGAGGTTTTGATCAGGCAGGAAGATGTTTCAACCACATCTCTCTATGGTGGCATCAACTTGATTTTTTGTATTCTCCTTTATCCCAGTAATTCTTATTATTAAAGTCTTCAATTTTTTTTCAGAACTTTCCTGTAGTGGAACAAAACTTTGTTTCACCATATGCATTTAAAATTGAAGGAAATTAGATTTGAAGAAACCGTATCTATTAAAAAGCCAGAGTTGAAGAGAATAAAGATTGGAATCCCATGTTAGGACGAAGAACAGATCACAAAATTGATGTCATAAAACCTGCAAACGGTTGGAAAAAAAAAAAAATCCCTCAAACATATAAAGGTATTTAATTCATTCTATTATTTACTTTGTACAACAAGTTAAAAAACCAAATGGATTAAGAGTTGTGGGAGACATTATTTTTTCTTTATTATTATTATTATTATAATTATTTATTATTATTATTATTATATTATATTATTAATTAGGGAAAGTTTCTCTTACTCGTGAGCTTAAAAACTTGCACGAAAGGCTTTTTAGAAAAAGACCCAACGACGCTAATTAACGAAGAAGAATTTTGGAAATCCGAGGCCGACGCAGACTTAGCCTTAACTGGCGTATACAGGCATTTGCAGAGCGGTTTTTTAGCTAAAATAATTGACATTTTAAAATTTATTATTATTTATTATTTTATAATCTTTATTTTGATAACTTTATTTAAACCTTTGTTTTCTTAACGCCATTGACATTACAATATCTTTGTTTGTGTTTTAAATGGAATCACTTTCTATTAATGTCATATTGGATGTTTTTAAATCAATAAGACAAACCAATAACTCGACGAAAAAAAACAAATCTCTCTCTCTTCTCTCTCTCTCTCCCTTCTCTCTTCTATATATAAGTATATATATTTAAGTATATATATCATTATATAATATATATATATATTATATAATATTATATATATATATATATTAATAAGTATATATAATATATAATAATATATATATATATATATATAATATAGTATAAATATTATTATCATAATATATATATATATTATATAATACTATATATATACTATATATATATATATATATATATATAATATAAGCGGATGATATTAGTGGCTGCAGTGTGTTGGATACACAACCGGTTGGGAGGGCACCGAAGAAAAAGTGGGATTGAGTCAGTAAAGGAGAGGAATGGCGGAGAGAAATGTGAGTTTGGCAGAGCGAGGAAGAAAAGGTGCGTATTGATAGGAGAGAAATGCGGGGGGTTGTAATGGGGCGTATGCGTTGTGGCCAACCTAGGCCCAGGGGATCGAACCCTACATCTTGACGACTTACCATAGTGTGTATCCCGTCCCGGTCCCATGAAGCTCTAGGGTGGATTTTCTGATTGCGACGGGTTCTTACTTAATGGTTCAGAGGGGTCGGTAAGGCTGGGCTTGCTTTTCGACATTTGGCATGTTCTCCTACTGCTTCTTTTTCCGATGGCGGTAAGCGCACCTACGTCCAATTCTTGGGAGAAAAAAGTAGATAAAAGAAAGAAATATATAATATATATAATTAATATAATATTATATATATATATATTATATATATATATATTATATATATATATATATATATATATATATATATATATATATATACTAAATCAGAAGAAGGATTGGCGGTGAGGTGTGTGAGCAACACCGAACAGAAAAATAGTTAGAAGAAATATTGACGCAAGTCGAAAAAAAAGCCCAGCCTTACCTAATCCCTTTGTACCTTAAGTGGAGAACTTGTAGGATTCCATTCCCTAGGGGGCACGCCCCATTAACTTTACTCTCTTCCAAAACCTCCGCCATTCACTCCTATATGCACCACTCTTCTCGCCTCTGCAAATGCAAATTTCACACAATCACCACTATACATGCTTAACCAACCGTCATCATCCAATGAAGGGCGAAACCAAAACCATCTCAAATGTATCTCTCGTTTATTCTCTCATTTTTACGCCCTTTTTCGCCACCACACAAACTCTCTATTGGGTCATTATAATTTTTAATCAATTCTTTTCACACTAACACAGGCCCCTAAGATTTGTCCATCTGAACACACTTTAGATCTATAGATCTATACCTCTTTTCCCAGACCATAGTTTTCACTACTATGCATTAACACAGGGTAACAACATACCCTGCATGCAAACCCTAATGCGCACCAAAGCCCATAGTCCCTAAGGGGGGAAAAAATAAATTATAGCTATATATATATATATATATAATATATATATATATTATATATATTATATATATATATTATATAAATATATTATATATATATGAAATATATATATATATTATATATTATATATATTCTTTATTTCTACCTTTTTTTCCCCAAGATTGGGAGTAAGTGCGCTACAAGCATCGGAAAAGCAAAAGCAGTAGCGGAGAACAACAATGTCGAACAGGAAAGCCAAATGCCTTTACCGCCCCCCTCTGTGTACCATTAATTAGTAAGAAAACTCGTCGCTATCAGGAAAATCCACCACTAGAGCTTCATGGGGACCCGCGATGATCCACCACTATTGGTAGAGTCGTCAAGGTGTAATGCGTTCAATCCCTGCGCCCAAAAGTGGGCCACAAACCACACCCCTTACAACACCCCCGGCCATTCTCTTTTATCATGCCACTTTCTTCTCCCTCTGCCAAACTCACATTTCTCTCCTTGGCAATACAATCTTTACTTGACTCAAATCCACTTTTTTATCTTTCGGTCTCCCAACCCGGTTCGGTTCCCAATACACTCCACCACATACCATCCGCTTACCACGATTATTCATTTCATCCTTTCACAAGACCCAAACCATCTCAAACATACTTTCATTTATTTCTTCTCGTTTACCCCTTTCTTCCACACCACACACTCTCTAATATGTCATTCCTCATTTTTATCAATACTTCTCACACCCACCTAACACCCCTCCAAGATGTCCATCTGAACACATTGGAACTTTAAGATCTTATTAACTTTCTTATTTCCAAGACTCCATAGGTCTCGCTTACTATAACAATTAACACAGGTAAAAAACAACATACCCTATGCAAAGACCTAGCGCACTCCAGGACTTAGTTCTTTTACATTCACCAAAGGATTTAATTTGCACCAGCCCACCTTCCTACCCATTCAACAACCTTTCCTACTACCACTCTGGCATCATCCGTTCCGCTTCTCATCCAACACATACCCCAAATATTTAAACTCAGAACTTGTTCCAGCTGCTCACATTTAACATAAATCTTCCCACACTGAGACTATCCTCAACTCACAACACGATAACCTTTACTTACCATCTACGTTTACTTTTTTTCAGGCCCTTCCTTTTACATACCCTGCCCAAATCTCTCTACCAATCTTTCTCAAACTCTTCTTCAATCACCACACCCAGAACAAATCACTCCGCATATTGTAGATAGGGGCCACCCCTCCACTCATCTCCATTCTCCATTCATTCTTAACACCACTTTCTGCCACCACCTCTAATTTCTTTTTCATAAACCCATCCATATACAAATTGAATAACCAAGGAGACATAACACAACCCTGTCTCACTCCGCTATAATTACAAACCAATCCCCTTGGACCCACCCATTTATTCCACACACGACCTCACTACCTCATTTACATACTTTTGCGATTCCATCCCAGAAAGCGCCTACCACTAAACACCTGCCATTAGGAGCTCCTATTAAACCCTATCATCGCGACTGCTACAAATCCATAAAATCTAAATAGCTTGTTCTTCTTCTCTCTCATTTTCTCACTCATTTACTTTAACGTAAAAATTTGATCCAGGCATCCTCTACCACTTCTAAATGAACCTTGTTCTTCAACAATCAGCCCTCAGTACTCTTTCAATTAACATACCAGCAAGATCTTCCCTACAACACTCAATAAACTTATTCCTTATAATTTCTAACAAGTTCCCCTTATTCCCCTTACCCTTATATTAGGTTACTATTACTGCTCTCCCTCAATCCCTTGGAACTATTTACCCTCCAGTAAAACGCTGTTATTACACAACTTTCCAAATCCAATCAATTCACCATTCTCGCTCCGTTCTGTTCTTGATCATTTAATAGGGAATTTCATCTATACCTGCAGGGAATTACCATTTTTCAACTTTCTTCACTCTAACCCATCACTCCTCCTTGCTAATAAAACCTTCATCCCCAAAATACTATTCCTTCTTTCTGCACCATCAAAACCCCACACACATTTCACTAATCACAAGACTCGTTTTCCTGCAGATTTCCATGATATATAGATTGTTCTTTTCCACACTCCCCTTCACGACTTACCAGTTCATCACGTTACAAAGAGCACATCCCTAATTCCCATTTTCCTAAAGCCCCTACAGGTTTCCTTATTCTCATTCTTAACCGTCGCCGCTTCCTCCAGAAGAGCTTCCTTTTCCCTTGTAAGTCCCCATTTCATCCTCCTTCCAAACCAAACTTTTCATTTACCTCTTGTTTCTCCTTACGTATGCACCTTTTAGTAATTTTTTTTTTTCCTCCTTATTATAATTCCAAGCATCTTTTCTTTGAAAACTTCATCATTTGCTTTTTAGTCCATTCTAACCACGCTTCGTTTACTTTTAAAACACTTGCTTTCAACTCTTCATCCAATACTCACTGTTAACATTTCTTACTTTCCCTACCTTAGCACATTCACATACCTCTTTTGCACTCTGCTAACAATTGCTTCCTTCAATTGCTCCCAGATGTTCAGTTTCAACGTGTTCATATTCAAAACTGATTTACTTGCGAAGGCGTTCTTACATTACTTATGTCCTTATTTACCTTGTTCACTTAAACTCTCCACTCTTATTTTACCACTTTCCTTCCGTATCAAACCTTGCTTCCATCCAAGCCCCACTTAACTTATTTTAACATTAGAACAATAACAATTAATGATCCTTTATAATCCCATCCTAAAAACCCTTTCCACTGAATTTAACATCAAAAACCCATACTTCAAACATCTTTCTTCACCCAAACACAAAATCCCAATCATTACTTGCACTTCGATACCAAATCTCTACTACATCAACTCTAGGTATTACTTATGGATTACTTCTTGTTTTTAAAAGGAAAGTAATTACTTGACAACATACTTCTCTTCTTACAGGAATCACACTTCACCTTCCTACCATTCTCTTTTTTTCTCCCGAACACCCAAAAACTACCTGTACTTACCATCCCTTATGTTGATCCACCTAATCAACCATTCAGTCCCCCAACCACTATCAATCGGAAGCTTTCTATCACCCCATTTTCCAAAACATGCATTCAGATTATCCCAAAAATCGTACTCTCTTCAAACGTTTCTCTCAGATGGACCATACGTTCACAAACCACCACATACCTGGACCTTTTCAAAACTTAAAATTTAAACCATTTAAGAAGAATTCTAGGAACTTCACACACCACAAAGGTCTACCATAAGGCTCTATAACCCCAAGTTCGACTCATCAAAAATTTGCAAAAACTCCTTCTTCTCCCCTTCCTCATTTCCGTTTCCCACCACCAGCACACAACACACACACCACTATATAGATATATATATATATATTATTATTATAATATATATAATATATAATTATATATATATCATATATAATATATATATATATATATATATATATATATATATATATATTTATATATATATATATATATATATTATAATATTATATATACCGGTATTATTATATAATAATTATATAATATATATATATATAATATATATATATATATAATATATCATTATATTACTATATATTATATATATATATATATATATATATGAAGGGACTTTATCTGTGGTCTAAGGCCTCCAAACGAAAAAGTATAGATTTCTTTCTTTTAATCGCTCC
>JABUQX010035113.1:0-13944 GCA_015478945.1 Trachelipus rathkii
ATACCAGAATGTACGTATTTTAGAGTTCTTTAAAGAATACTAAAACTGGTAAATTACCTAGGAGTCAATTATTACATGAAAGTGATTTGTATGATTGCTAATTTTTTCAACTTGATTTCTTTGATTAATACCTTAAACGATATACCTAAGCTCAAATACGCTTTATTGCTACCCGAATGTAAGTATTTTAGAGTTCTTCAAAGAAAATACTTCAAAACCTGGCTAAATTAACTAGGAGTCCAATTATTACATGAAAGTGGATTTAGTATGAATGTTATTTTTTCAAAACTTTAGATTTCTTGTTAAACACTTAAACGATATACATAAGCTCGACTACGCTTTATATGTACCGAATAGTAAGTATTGCTAGAGTTTTTCAAGAAAATACATAACACTGCCTATTAACTAGGAGTCAAATTATTAAATGAAGTGATTTTGTATGAATGCTTTTTTTAACTGTAGCCTCCTTTGGTAGCGCTCTTAAACAATTTCCCTGAACTCGGACTAGCTTTATTGCTATCCGAAGGTAAAGGAATTTAGATTTCTTTCAAAGAAGATAATTTCAAACACTGCCTATATTACTAGGAGTCCAAATTATTACTGATTTTGTTTTAGTATGAATGCTAATTTTTTCAACTTTAGTTTCTTTGTTATAAACTTAAACGATATAACTATGAATACTTATATTGCTACACGGCAGAATGTAAGTATTTAGAGTTCTTCAAAGAAATACTAAACACCTGCCTTAATTACTTAGGAGTCCAAATTATTACCTGAAAGTGATTAAGTATGAATGCTAATTTTTCAATTTAGATTTATGGTTATAAACACTTAAAAGATTCTAAGTCGACTACGCTTGATGCTACCAGTGGTAGTATTTTGAGTTTTCAAAGGATACTCAAACCTGCCTAAATTAACTAGGAGTCCAAATTATTACATGAAAGTGATTAGTTGAATGCTAATTTTTTCACTTTAGATTTCTTTGTTAATTAAAACGATATCCTAAGCTCGACTACGCTTTATTGCTACACAAAATTAAGTATTTAGAGTTATTTATAGAGCTATTTCAACTTTCCTTCACACCCTTGGATTCCACATTATAAATGAAGTGATTTAGTATGATGCTATTTTTTCACTTTAGATTTCTTTTTTATAAACATAAAAGATATCCTCAGTCGAACGCTTATTGTACACCAGATGGTTTAGAGTTCTTCAAGAGATACTCAACACCTGCCTAATTATAGAGTCAAGTTATAATGAAAGTGTTTAGTATGAATGCTATATTTTTCACTTATACAGATTATATATATGTTATAAACTTAAAAAACGAATATAATCTAACAGATCGACATACTCTTTAATTGTACACAAGAATGTTAAGTATATTTAGAGTTCTCCATTAAAGAATAACCTCAAAAGTAGCTAAATTCCCTAGGAGTCCAAAATTTTACATTAAAGTGATTTAGTATGAATGCTATTTTTATCATTTTAGATTTTTGTATAACATTTAAAACGATATACGCTAAGCCCGCAACGCTTTTTGGCTAACCAGAAGTAAGTATTTTAGAGTTTCAAAGAAGGACCTCAACACCTGCGCTTAATTACCTAAGAGTCAAATATATAGAGTGTTGAGTATGAATGCTAATTTTTTCAACTTTAGATTTATTTGTTATAAAATAAAAAGATTACCTAAGCTCGACTACGCTTTATTGCTACAACGGAAAAGTTAAGTATTTTAGAGTTCTTCAAGAAGATACTCAACCTGTCTAAATCTAGGAGTCCAAATTAGAGCATGAAAAAGATTTAGTATGATGTTAATTTTTCAACTTTCGATTTATTTGTTATACAATTAAACGCCAGCTTGGATGGTTCCGCTTTTATTGCTACCCAGAATTGTAAGTATTTAGAGTTCTTCAAAAGAAGATACCTCAACACTGCCTACTTACCTAGGAGTCAAATTATTAAATGAAAGTGATTTAGTCTGAATGCTAATTTTTTTCAACTTTAGATTTCTTTGTTATACACTTAAAACGATATACCTAAGCTGGATTACGCTTGTTACACCACAATGTAAGTATTTTAGAGTTCTTCAAAGAAGATACCTCAACACCTGCCTAAATTACCAGAGTAATTATTCATGAAGTGATTAAGTATGAATGCTAATTTTTTCAACTTTAGATTTTTTGTTATAAACTTAAAAAGAATAAATAGACTACGCTTTGTTGCTACAACAGAATGTAAGTAATTTTAGAGTTCTTCAAAGAAGATATTAAACGATGCCTATTCACTAGGAGTCAATTATTAAATGAAGTGAATTTGTATATGCTACTTTTTCTTTGATTTCTTTATACAACTTAAAACGATATACCTAAGTTCGACTACGCTTTATTGTACCAGATGGTAAGTAATTTTAGAGTTCTTCAAGAAGATACCTAAACACCTGCCTAAATTCTAAAGAGTCCAAATTATTACGTGAAAGTGATTTAGTATGAATTGCTATTTTTCAACTTTAGTTCTTTGTTATAACATTAAACGATATATCCTAAGCTCGCTACGCTTTTATTGCTACACCAGAATGTAAGTATTTTAGAGTTTCTTCAAAGAAGATACTAAACCCTGCTAATTACTAGGGTCAAATTAATTACATGGAAAGTGATTTAGTATGATGCTATAATTTTTTCACTTTAGATTTCTTTGTTATAAACTTAAAACGATATACATAGCTCGATACGCTTTATTGCTCACCAGCATGTAAGTATTTTAATTCTTCAAAGAAGATACATTAAACATGCTAATTACTAGGAGTTAAATATAATGAAGTGATTTAGATGTGTTACTTTTTTTAAATTTATGATTTCTTTGTTATAACTTAAAACGATATACCTCTCGACTACGCTATATTGCTACACAGAATGTAAGTATTTAGAGTTTTCAAAGAAAGAATACTCACCTGCAAACATTACCTAGGAGTCCATTATTAATGAAAGTTTTGATTTAGTATGATTATTTTTTAACTTTAGATTTTCTCTTTGTTAAAAACTTAAAACGATATACTAAGCTCAACTACGCTTTATTGTAACACCAGATGTAAGTTTGTTAGAGTTCTTCAAAGAGATTCAAACACTGCTAAATACATAGGAGTCCAAATTATTTACATGAAAGTGAATTAGTATGAATGCTATTTTTTCA
Organism: Trachelipus rathkii; assembly: GCA_015478945.1. Classification (NCBI taxonomy): domain Eukaryota; kingdom Metazoa; phylum Arthropoda; class Malacostraca; order Isopoda; family Trachelipodidae; genus Trachelipus; species Trachelipus rathkii. Next base: position 3,190 of record JABUQX010035113.1, read on the forward strand.
ACTTTAGATTTTTTGTTATACTTAAAACGATATACGTAGTGCTACGCTTTATTGCTACAAGATGTAGGTATTTTAGAGTTCTTCAAGAAGATACCTCAAACACCTGCTAAATTACCTAGGAGCAAATTATTACATGAAAGTTTTAGTATGAATGCTAATTTTTTTCACTTTAGATTTTTTTTGTTATAACACTTAAAAGTCCAGGGATGGCATTATTGCTACACCAGATGATAAGTATTTTAGAGTTATTAAAGAAGATCTCAAACACTGCTAAATTACTAGGAGTCAATTTAACATGAAGTGATTTAGTATGATGCTAATTTTTTTCAACTTTAGATTCTTTGTTATAACATTAAAAACGATATACCGCAGCTCGCTACACTAGAGTTTTTCAAAGAAATGTAAGTATTTTAGAGTTCTTTAAGAAGATACCTCAAACACTGTAATTACCTAGGAGTCCAATTATTACATGAAAGTTATTTAGTATGAATGCTAATTTTTTTACATTAGATTTCTTTGTTATAACACTTAAAACGATATACCTAAGTCGACTACGCTTTATTGCTACACCAGAATGTGAGTATTTTTAGAGTTTTTCAAAGAAGATACCTCAAACACCTGAATAAATTACATAGGGGTCCAAATTAATACATGAAAGTGATTTAGTGTGAATGCTAATTTTTTCAACTTTAGATTTCTTTGTTATAAACTTAAAACGATATACTAAGCTCGACGACGGTCTCGCTCTCCCTCACACTAAATGTATGTATTTTTAGAGCTAGTATTTAAAAAGGAACGTAAATATTGGTTCTATATGACTTGTTGATCAAAATTGGAATTAATGAAAGTGATTTAGTATTAATGCTTTATTTCAGTTTTAGATTTCTTTGTTATAACACTTAAAACAATATACCTTAGCTCGCCTACGCTTTATTGCTAAACCAGAATGTAAGTATTTTAGAGTTCCTTAAAGAGATACGTCAAACACCTGCTAAATACCTAGAGTCCAAATTATTACATGAAGTGATTTAGTATGATGCTAATTTTTTCAACTTTAGATTTCTTTGTTATAACTTAAAACGATATACCTAAGCTCGACTACGCTTTATTGCTACACCAAAATGTAAGTATTTTAGAGTTCTTCAAAGAAGATACCTCAAACACCTGCCTAAATTACCTAGGAGTCCAAATTATAACATGAAAGTGATTTAGTATGAATGCTAATTTTTTTAACTTTAGATTTCTTTGTTATAACACTTAAAACGATATACCTAAGCTCGACTACGCTTTATTGCTACACCAGAATGTAAATATTTTAGCTACTAAAAAAATGAGATACCCTTAAACCCTGCTAACATACATAGGAGTTTTAATTATTACATGTAAGTGATTTATATGAATGCTAATTTTTTTCAACTTTAGATTCTTTTGTTATAACACTTAAACGATATACCTAAGATCGACTACGCTTTATTGCTCAACCACCATAATGTAAGTATTTTAGAGTTTCTTCAGAGAAGATACTTCATAACCCCTGTGCCTAAATTACTCAGGCCTCACTGAATTATAAATGAAAGGGATTTAGTATGAATGCTAATTATTTTCTGCTTAAATTTCTTTGTTAGTAATACATTTAATGATTTACCTAAGCTCGACTACGCTTATTGCTACACCAGTGTAAGGATTTTAGAGTTCTTCAAAGAAGATACCTCAACACCGTGCCTAAATTAACTAGGAGTCCAAATTATTAATGAAAGTAATTTAGTATGAATGCTAATTTTTTTCAAATTTAGATTTCTTTGTTATAACATTAAAGAATACCTAAGCTCGACTACGCTTTTCTTGCTACACCAGAATGTAGTATTTTAGAGTTCTCAAAGAAGATACCTAACACCTGCTTAAATTACCTAGGAGTCAAAATTATACATGAAGTGATTTAGTATGAATGCTTACATTATTTCAACTTTAGATTTCCTTTGTTATACAATTAAAACGATATACTAAGCATCGACTAACGCCCTTATTGCTACAGCAATATGTAAGTATTTTAGAGTTCTTCAAGGAGATTACTAAACACCTGCCTATACCTAGGAGTCCAAATTTTAACATGAAAGTGATTTAGTATGAATGCTATTTTTTAACAACTTTAGACTTCTTTGTTATAACACTTAAAACGATATAACTTAAAAGTTTCGACTTCGCTTTTTATTTATTACATATAATTTATTTACTGAAGTGATTTAGTATGATGCTATTTTTTTCAACTTTAGATTTCTTTTGTTATAACACTTAAAACGATATACCTAAGATCGACTACCTTTATTGCTACACCAGAATGTATATATTTAGAGTTTTCAAAGAAGATACCTCAAACACCTGCCTAAATTACCTAGGAGTCCAATTATTAATGAAAGTGTTTTAGTATGAATGCTATTTTTTCAACTTTAGATTTTCTTTGTATCACTTAAACGATATACTTAGCTCGACTACGCCTTTATTGCTAACTGAATGTAAGTATTATAGAGTTCTTCAAAGAAGATACCTCAACCTCTGCCTAAATTACCTAGGAGTCCAAATTTTTACATGAAGTGATTTAGTATGAATGTCTAAATTATTTTCAATTTAGATTTCTTTGTTATAACACTTAAAACGATATACCTAAGCTCGACTACGCCTTATTGCTACACCAAAATGTAAGTATTTTAGAGTTTTCAAAGAAGATGAATACCCCAACATGCTGCCTAAATGTCCTAGAGTCCAAATTATTAACATGTAAGTTGATTTAATAGAAATGTGCCTAATTTTTTCAACTTAGATTTCTTTGTTATAACTACTTAAAACGATATACCTAAGCTCGACTACGCTTATTGCTACCAAAATGTAAGTATTTTAGAGTTCTTCGAAGGAGATACCTTAAACACCTGCCTAAATTACCTAGGAGTCCAAATTATTACATGAAAGTGATTTAGTATGAATGCTAATTTTTTAAACTTTAGATTTCTTTGTTATAACACTTAAAACGATATAACAAGTTCGACTACGCTTTATTGCTACACCAGAATGTAAGTATTTTAAGAGTTCTTCCAAAGAAAGAATAACTCAAACCCTCCAAATTACTTAGGATCAAATTATTACATGAAAAAGATTTAGTATGAATGCTAATTTTTTCAACTTTAGATTTCTTTGTTATAACACTTAAAACGATATACCTAAGATCGACTACGCTTTATTGCTACACCAGAATGTAAATATGTTAGAGTTCTTTAAAGAAGATACCTAAAACACCTGCCTTAATTACCTAGGAGTCCAAATTATAACATGAAAGTGATTTAGTATGAATGCTAATTTTTTCAACTTTAGATTTCTTTTTTTTAACACTTAAAACGATATACCTAAGCTCGCCTACGCTTTATTGCTAAACCAGAATGTAAGTATTTTAGAGTTCTTCAAAGAAGATACCTCAAACACCTGCCTAAATTACCTAGGAGTCCAAATTATTACATGAAAGTGATTTAGTATGAATGCTAATTTTTTCAACTTTAAATTCTTTTGTTATATGGGTTAAAACGATATACCTAAGCTCGACTACGCTTTATTTGCTACACAAATGTAAGTATTTTTAGAGGTTTTTCAAGAAGAATACCTCACACCTGCCTAAATTACCTAGGAGTCCAAATTATTACATGAAAGTGATTTAGTATGAATGCTAATTTTTTCAACTTTAGATTTCTTTGTTATAACACTTAAAACGATATCTAATCGACTAGCCTTATTTGCTACAGAAAAGGTTGTTTTAAAGAGTTTTCAAAGAGAACTCAACACTGCCTAAACTACCAGGAGTCCAAATTATTACATGATAGTGATTTAGTATGAGTTGATTCTCTTATTTATTTTCATTAATCTTTAGCAATTTTCTATTGTTTATAAACATGCTTAAAAGAGGGATTGATTATTCCTATTGCTCGACTGAGCGCCTTATTCGCTAGCCAAGTAATGTAATTTTAGAGTTCTTCAAAGAGATATCACTCAACACCTGCTCTTAAATTTACTTAGGAGGCCAAATTTATTACATGAAAGTGATTTAGTATGAATGCTAATTATTTCAGTTTTAGATTTCTTTGTTATAACACTTAACCCTTTCGCTGCGTGGGGCTTATTATTAAGCCATCGAAAATGTCGTGCGTATGACGCGAGGCTTAATATTAAGCCATGAAGAGCCTCTATTCTATGCTAATATCCGTTATGTTATTTATGATTTTTCTTGTTACTTTGGAGGTTCTATACCTCGTTTGAAGCCATCTGAAGGCCTTTGGTAACTTTTCAGGTAATTTGGGCGGAGTTTTATTTCATAAACAGAGGTTCTTCCGAATGAGATATCATTTCAAGAATCAGTGTCTTCCCGGCATTGACGAGAGAAGTATATGAATACATTTATACAAGATAATTTTTCCAATATGCTCTTTTATTATAAACCATCCCCCACTCTATTACTCATTCCCCCATCGCCAACCCCTACCCTCCTACAGCCTCGAGTAACAAAAAATGCTTTTTCTCTTACGCTGACTTATATAATATATATATATATATATATATATATATATATATTTTTTTATATATATATATTATATATTATATATTATATATATATATATCTATATATATTAATATATGTATATATATATATATTATATTTATATATATATATATATATATATTTAATATTTATATATATTATATATATATTATATATATATATATATTATAATATATATATATATATATATTATATATATTTTTATTATATATAATATATTATAAATATTAATATATTATATTTATATATATATAATATATATATATATCTATACATATATTATACTATATATATATTATATATTATATATATAATATATATATATATATATAATATAATTATAATATGTATATTATTATATATATATATATATATATTATATATAAAGAGAAGAGAGAGAGAGGAGTGGTGTGGGGTTTACTAATTTTTCCAGATGTGATTTTTTCATATCAACCTTTTGAATAAATGGGGTCTAAGTTAGCTCTGAGCATATTTTCTGCCCCTCCCTCCACTAACTCTTGAGTAAAATAAATGTTTTTTGGGCCTCATACTATACTACATGTTATTATATATATATATACTATATATATATATATTTTATATATATATATATATATATATATATAATTATATATATATATATATATAGATATATATATATATATATATATAATTATATAGAGAGAGAGAGAGGAAGAGAGAGAGAGAGGAGAGAGAGAGAGAGAGGAGAGAGAGAGAGAGAGAGATGAGAAGAGAGTGTGTGGTGTTGCCATATTGTCCAGATGCTTTTTCATATCCCTTTTTGAAAGAATGGGGGGAGTGTAGATTAGCTGCTGGAATATTTTCTTCTTTTACCTCTACGCTATAGGTTTTCCTCAAATAATGTTATTTGGTGTCATGCTGTATTAGAAAATATATTATATATATTATATATAATATATATATATATATATATATATTATTTAATTTATTATATATAATATATATATATATATATATATATATATATAATATATATATATATATTATATATATAATATATAAGAAAAGAATAGAATAAAGAAGTTTAAAAATGAAATGTCGAATATAATAATAAGAAGATATAATATAAAATGATTAAGAATAAGAATAACGAGAACTAAACAGAATGAAATAGGATAATGAGACACAGAATAGAATAAAAATAAGAACAATAATAGAATAAAATAGAATAATGAATCAAGAATAAGAATTAGAAGATAAATAACAAAAATATTAAAAGTATAAGAATAGATAAGATAAGATAAGAATAAGAATAACATATGAAATAATAATGAGAACAAGATAAGAATAAGGAAAACATTATTAGTAGTTTTTAATCGTAGGTGGAGAAATAGAAGGTATTAATATAATAATAATAATAATAGCAATAAGAATAATAGTAATGATAATAATTTAAATAATAATAATAATATAATAATAATAATATAATAATAATAATAATAATATATATTAATTACGTAATAATAACATTAATATTAAAAAGATATACAAAATTTTAATAAAAATTTAATATAATCAATGCAATCAATAGTAATAAATAAGATAATAATAATAATGTAATAATAATAAGAATATAATAATAGAATAATAATAGAGAATAATAATAATAAGAAAATAAATTAATAATAAGAATAATAATAATAAGATAATAATAAGAATAATAATTAAGAAGCAATAATAATAATAAGAAATAATAAAATATAAGAATAAACATAAGAATAATAATAATAGTATAAGAATAATATAATAATAAATAATAATAAGAATAATATAATAATAATAAGAATAATAACAAGAATAATAATAATAAGAAATATAATAATAATAATAATAGTATAAGAATATATAATAATAAGAAAAAAATAATAAGAATAATAATAATAAGAATAATATAATAATATGTAATAGAATATAATAAAAATAATAATAGTTAAAAACTTGTCAAATGTTGGTGGAATTGCTAAAGCTCAGCGCCGAGGCTTATCGTCACTGGCGGTAAAACTGAGTCAGCGAGAGCCGCAGCGAAAGAGTTAAAACAATATACCTTAGCTCGCCTACGCTTTATTGCTAAACCAGAATGTAAGTATTTAGAGTTCTTCAAAAAAGATACCTCAAACACCCTAAATTACCTTGGAGTTCAAATTATTACATGAAAAGTGATTTAGTATGATGCTAATTTATTTCATTTAGATTTCTTTGTTATAACACTTAAAACGATATACCTAAGGATCGACTACGCTTTATTGCTACACCATAATGTAAGTATTTTAGAGTTCTTCAAAGAAGAATACCTCAAACTTACTGCTAAATTACCCAAGGATCCAAATAGAATAACATGCAAGTGTTTTAGTATGAAGTAATTTTTTTAACTTAGATTTCTTTGTTATAAAACTTAAACTGATATACCTAAGCTCGCCTACAGCTTTATTCGGCTAAACCAGAATGTAAGTATTTGAGAGTTCTTCAAAGTACCTTAAACACCTGCCTAAAATACCTAGGATTTAAAATTTTACATGAAAGTGATTTAGTATGAATGCTAATGTTTTTCAACTTTAGATTTCTTTGTTATAAACACTTAAAAACGATATACCTAAATCGACTACGCTTTATTGCTACACATGAATGTAAGTATTTTAGAGTTTTCAAAGAAGATACCTCAACACCTGCTAAATTACTAGGAGTTCTCAAATTATACATGAAAGGGTTTATTAATGAATGATAATATTTCAACTTTAGATTCCTTTGTTATAACACTTAAAACGATATACTAAGCTCTTGAAACTAAGACTTTAATATGATCACCAAATGTAGTATTTTGTTCTTCAAAGAAGATTAACCTCAAACACTGCCCTAAATACTAGGAGTACCAAAATTATAACATAAGAGTGATTTAGTGATGAATGCAATTTTTTCACTTTAGATTTCTTTGTTAGAACACTAAAACGATTACCTCGCCTCGCTCTACGCTTTATTGCTACACCAGAATTAAAGTATTTTAGAGTTCTTCAAAGAGATCTCAAACACCTGCCTAATTACATAGGAGTCCAAATTATTACAATGAAGTGATTAGTAAGAATGCTAATTTTTCAACTTTGATTTCTTTGTTATACTTACAACGATATACCTAAGCTTGACTACGCCTTATTGTACACCAAAATGTAAAATATTTTTAGAGTTCCTGTAAAGAAGATACCTCGAACTTGCCAAATTCCTAGAGTCCAAATTATTAATAAAAAATAAACATTGAAAGTGATTTTGTATGATGCTTAATTTTTTCAACTTTAGATTTCTTGTTTATAAACAATTAAAACGATATACTCTAGCTACGACTCGCTTTATTGCTTACACCAAAATGTATGTAATTAGAGTTCTTCAAAGCTCGTATATCTCGCAAACACTGCCTAAATACCCTAGGAGTCAAATTCTTCCATGCAAGTGATTTCCGTAGAATGATAATTATTTCAACTTTTCAGATTTCTTGTATCAACTTAAAAGATAATGACATACGCTCTACCGCTTATTGCTACACAAGATGTAAGTATTTTAGAGTTCTTCAAAGAAGATACCTAAACACCTGCCTAAATTACCTAGGAGTGCAAATTATTACATGAAAGTGTTTAGTATGAATGCTAATTATTTGCAACTTTTGATTTCTTTGCATAACTTAAAAAATATAACCTTATTATTAAAGTATTGTCAGTATTTTAAGTCTTAAAGAAGATAAGTCAACACCTGCTAAATTACCTAGGCCAAATTATACATGAAAGTGATTTAGTGCATGAATGCTAATTTTTTCAACTTAGATTTCTTTGTTATAACCTTTAAAACGATATACCTAAGATCGCTACGCTTTATGCTACAGATAGTAAATATTTTAGAGTTCTTTTAAAGAAGATACCTCAAACCTGCTAAATAACTAGGAGTCAATTATTAACATGAAAGTTGATTTAGTATGAACTGCTAATTTTTCCAACTTTAGATTTCTTTGTAATAACACTTAAAACGATATACCTAAGCTCGACTACGCTTTATTGCTACACCAGAATGTAAGTATTTTAGAGTTCTTCAAAGAAGATACCTCAAACACCTGCCTAAATTACCTAGGAGTCCAATTATTATATGAAAGGGATTTAGTATGAAAGCTAATTTTTCAACTTTAGATTTCTTTGTTATAACACTCTAAACGATATACCTAAGCTGGACTAACGTCTTTATTGCTACATAAAATGTAAGTATTTTTATGAGTTCTTCAAGAAGATACCTCAAACAACCTGCCTAAAACTACCTAGGAGTCCAAATTATTACATGAAAGTGATTTAATTAGAATGCTAATTATGTTCAACTTTAGATTCTTTTTATAATCTTAAGACGATATACCTCAAGCTCGACTACGCCTTATTGCTCACACCAAACTGTAGTAATTTAGAAGTTCTTCAAAGAAAGGATACCTCAACACCTGCTAAATTACCTAGGAGTCCAAATTATTACATGAAAGTGGTTTAGTATGAATGCTAATTTTTTCAACTTTAGCTTTCTTTGTTATAACACTTAAAACGATATACCTAAGCTCGATACCTTTATTGCTACACCAGAATGTAATATTTTAGAGTTCTGCAAAGAAGATACCTCAAACCCTGTGTCTAAATTACCTAGGAGTCAAATTATTACATGAAAGTTTAGTACGATGCTAAATTTTCTTCAATTTTAGATTTCTTTGTTATAAACTTAAAACGAATACCTAGCTGCCTACGCTTTAATTGGCTAAACCAGATGCTAAGTATATCTTAGAGTTCCTTCAGAAAATACCTAACCCTGCATAAATTACCTAGGAGTCCAGATATTACATGAAAGTGATATATTATGAATGCTAATTTTCAACTTTAGATTTCTTTGTTAATTAACTTAAACGATATACTAGTCAACTACGCTTATTGCTTCACACCAAACAATTACAGTATTTAGAGTTTTTCAAGAAGATACCTACATCTGCTACAATTACCTAGGAGTCCAAATTATTAACATGAAAGTGATTTTTTGAATGCTAATTTTTTTCAACCTTAGATTTCTTGTTATAAACACTTAAAACGATATAACTAATTCGACTACGCTTTATTGTACACCAGAATGTTAAAGTATTTTAGAGTTCTTCAAAGATAATACCTCAACACCTGCCTAAATTACTAGGAGTCCAAATTATTACATCAAAGTGATTTTAGTATGAATTCTAATTTTTTCAACTTTAGATTTCTTTGTTATAACACTTAAATCGATATACCTTAAGATCGACTACGCTTTATTGCTACACACCAGAATGTAAATATGTTAGAAGTCTTTAGAAGATCCTAAACACTGCATTAATTCCTAGGAGTCAAATTATAACATGAAAAGTGATTTTGTATGAATGCTTAATTTTTTCAACTTTAGATTTCTTTGTTATAGAACTTAAAATCGATAATAAGCTCGCTACGCTTTAATGCTACACCAGAATGTAAGTTTTTTTGAGTTCTTCAAAGAACGATACCTCAAACCTGCCTAAAAAACCTAGGAGTCCAAATTATTACATGAAAGGATTTAGTATTAGAGATTGAGAATAGGTTCTAACTTTAGATTTCTTATGTTTATAACAATAAACGATATACCTAAGCTGACTACGCCTATTGCTTACACCAAATGTAAAGTATTTTTAGAGTTCTTCAAAGAAGATACCTCAAACACCTGCCTAATTACCTAGAGTCCAAATTATTAATGAAAGTGATTTAGTATGAATGCTAATTTTTTCAACTTTTAGATTTCTTTGTTAAACAATTAAACGATATACCTAAGCTCGCTACGCCTTATTGCTACACCAAAATGTATGTATTTTAAGAGTTCTTCAAAGAAGATACTCAAACACCTGCCTAAATTACAGGTCCAAATTATTACATGAAATGATTTAGTATGAATGCTAATTAATTTAGTTTTAGATTTCTTTGTTATAACAGCTTAAAAGATACTACCTAAGCTTCGATACGCCTTATGCTAACACTAAATGTAGTATTTTAGAGTTCTTCCAAAGAAGATACCTCAAACACTGCCTAAATTACTTAAGAGGCCAAATTATTCATGAACGTGTTGTATGA
>JABUQX010035114.1:0-2500 GCA_015478945.1 Trachelipus rathkii
TTTCATACTAATCACTTTCAAAATGTAATAAATTGGCCTCTCAGTAATTTAGGCAGGTGTTTTGAGTATATTCTTTTGAAGACCTCTAAATACATAACCTTTTAGTGGTAAGCTAATAAAGCGTAGTCCGAGCTTAGTTATATCGTTTTAAATGTTTATAAACAAGAAATCTAAAGTTGAAAATAATTAGCATCATACTAAATCACTTCATGTAATAATTTTTGGACTCCTAGTTACTTTAGGCAGGTGTTTGAGGTATCTTCTTTGAAGAACTCTTAAATATTTACATTTTGGTGTAGCAATAAGGCGTAGTCGAGCTTAGGTATAACTTTTAAATTTAGGTGTTATTACAAAGAAATCTAAAGTTTGAAAATTAGAATTCATAAATAAATCACTTTCATCGTATAATTTCGGACTCCTAGGATATTTAGGCAGGTGTTTGAAGGTATCTTCTTTGCAGAACTCTAAAATACTTACATTTTGGTGTGCAATAAAGCGTAGTCGAGCTAGGTATATCGTTTTAAGTTTTTTAACAAAGAAATCTAAGTTGAAAAATAATTATCATTCATACTAAATCACTTTCCAGTAATAATTTGGAACTCTAGTATTATGAGGTGTTTGAGGTATTTCTTTTGAAAAACCGTAAAACTTACATTCTGGTTTAGCATTAAAGCGTAGTCGAGATTAGGTATATCGTTTTAAGTGTTATACAAAGAAATCTAAAGTTGAAACAATTAGCATTTCATACTAAATCACTTTCATGTTATAATTTGAACTCCTAGGTAATTAAGGTTGTTTTTTGGTACTTCTTTTAAAGAACTCTAACATATTTACATTCTGGTGTAGCAATAAAGCGTAGTCCAGCTTATATATAGTTTTAAGTGGTTCTAACAAAGAATCTAAAGTTGAAAAAATTAGAATTCTTACTAAATCACTTTCATGTATAATTTGGACTCCTAGGTAATTTAGGCAGGTGTTTGGGTCTTCTTTGAAGAGCTCTAAAATACTTACATTCTGGTGTATCAATAAAGCGTATCGAGCTTAGGTATATCGTTAAGTGTTATAACAAAGAAATCTTAAATTGAAAAAATTAGAATTCATATTAAATCACTTTCATGTAATACTTGGACTCTAGGGTAAATTAGGCAGATGTTTTGAGGTATCCTTATTCTGAAAAAACTCTAAATACTTATTTTATGGTGTAGCCAATAAGGCGTAGTTAGCTGTAGGTATACTCGTTTTAAGTGTAATAACAAGAAATCTAAAGTTGAAATAATTAACATTCATACTAATCACTTTCATGTAATAAATTTGACTCCTAGGTAATTTAAGGCAGGTGTTTGAGGTATTTTTCTTTGAAGACTCTAAAATACTTACATTCGGTTGTAGCAAAAAGCGTAGGCGAGCTAAGGTATATCGTTTTAAGTGTTATAACAAAGAATCTAAAATTGAAAAAATTGCAATTCGTACTAATCACTTTCAACATGTTATAAATTTGGACTCCTAGTAAATTTAGGCAGGTTTTTGGAGGTTATCTTTTTGCAGAACTTCTAGATATTTACATTCTGGTTAGCAATTAACAGCGGTAGTCGATCTTAGGTATGTTTTAAGTGTTAAAACAGAAATCTAGAAGTTTGAAAAAATTAAGATTCATACTAAATCACTTTCATGTAATAATTTGGACTCCTAAGGTAATTTAGGCAGGTGTTTTTGAGGTATCCTTCTTTTGGAAAACTCTAAATACTTACACTTTTGTGTGTAGCAATAAGGCGTACGTGGCTTAGGTATTATGTTTTAGGTGTTATAAACAAGAAATCTAAAGTTGAAATAATTCATTCCTATTAAATCACTTTCATGTAATAATTTGACTCCTAGGTTAAGTTAGGCAGGTGTTTGAGGTATCTTCTTTGAAGAACTCTAAAATACTTACATTCTTGGTGTAGCAATAAGGCGTAGTCGAGCTTAGGTATATCGTTTTAAGTGTTATAACAAAGAAATCTAAGTTGAAAAAATTAGCATTCAAACTAAATCACTTTCTGTAATAATTTGGACTCCTAGAGTAATTTAGGCAGTGTGTTTGAGGTATTCTTTGAAGAACTCTAAAATACTTACATTCTGGTTAGCAATAAGCGTAGGCGAGATTAGGTATAATCGTTTAAGTGTCTATACACCAGATCTAAGTTGAAAAATTAGCATTCATCACTAAATCATTTCATGTAATAATTTGGACTCCCTAGTTAATTTAGGCGGTGTTTGGGGGTATTTCTTTAAGAACTCTAACATATTACTATATTGGTGTAGCAATAAGCGTAGTCGATCTTAGGTACTCGTTTTAAGTTTATAACAAAGAAATCTAAAGTTGAAAAAATTAGCATTCATACTAATCACTTTCATGTAATAATTTGGACTCCTAGGTAATTTATTCAGGTGTTTGAGGTTTATTCTTTGAAGAACTCTAAAATACTTACATTCTGGTTTAGCAATAAAGCGTAGGCGAGCT